>JAXCHB010000078.1:1785000-2043346 GCA_036926305.1 Uropetala carovei | reverse complement strand
TTGTAAAATGTTCCGAGCCTTTTCTTACGCTCGAGAATCCACCACCCGCCGCTGACCTTCTGCCACGGCACATATTTCTAAAGTAATCCCTCCGTTTTCTACGGAATGGCCTGCTATTAACACGGCTAGAGGCCCTTCCCCCTTCGTTCTTCATTGACGGAATTCACCGAGACTTCCAAGCCGCTGCCTGCTCTTAACCCGGCTGAAGGCAGCGGAGGAAACCCATCTACATCACACAGCAGCTCATCCCATCGAAACGGCGTGCCGCCTGGCAGCACTAAATCCACGGTCAAAACCACAACAAAGTCCTGGGCGTCAGTAGCGACGACGCAGTCAACCGGGAAACCGCCTTCCGGTCATCGGTTTCGTGAGTTTACGATCAACCTCCGCGTACTCCCCAGACAAACGACTTGCGATAATATGCGACGGAACTGACGGAACTCCCATAGAGGAATAACTTTTGGCAATAGGGAAAATCGTAGGCCCCGCGCGAATTAAGTTTGCTTCGCGAATAAGTATGGGCAGGGTCTGCATCTATCTTCAATCGGAAGAGGATGTGGAAAAACTTACGTCGTCCCCGGTTCTGAGGTGAATGGCAGCTATTTCCCTATTAGGAAATATATAACCGCAGCTACTAGGGTCGTGCTTTCTAATGTTCTCCCAGATATCCCCAATGAGACCCTTGCCCACCATCTGAGGCCTCATGGCAAACTAACAAGTCCTTTTAGGGTATTACCCATAAGTACGAAATACCCCGAGCTGCAGCATATCAACTCCTTCCGGAGGATGGTGTACATGATCCTCACAACCCCGGATGCCATGCCGACTTCCATCCCTGTTGCATACGACAACGTAACTTATAATGTTTACATCTCCATGGATGAAATAACATGTCACCAATGCCACAAGAAGGCCACGTGGCTAAAAACTGCCCGGATCGATGCCGGACGCCGCCGCCACCGTTAGCGAAACACTGCCTACCGTCCTCCACAGACACCGCCATCTAACCCCGGGACGGCAAGCGGCGGAAAACTGCCCATCGAAGCCGCCAGCGCAGCTGACTTAACGGCAACCATTCCTACGACCCGATTATCCCCCCTCCTCCTCGACAAAAACCCAGCCTTTCAACTTTCCTACCTGATACTACATTACCTAAGACACACATTCCTTCCCACCCTCCCATTCTTCCTTCCCACCCTCCCTCTTCTCCTTCCGCTCCCTCCCTACCCTCTCAACCCACCATTCCTCCAGCCGCAAACAAGTCTGCTGACGGCGCTAACTCCACCGCGAAGACATCAGCAGAAGCGCAGGATGAACAGGGTGACATCGCGGTAGCAGCGATTAAACCACCATCTTCTTCAACGCAATCCCATAAGGTCGTTAAAAGACTGCAGAAGACCCAACAGGGACGGAGCCGGCCAAAAGAATGGCTTGCTCTTCTCGGCTGACTGTGGCGGAGGCGATGTCGGACGAAGACGACTCACTGTCTTTATCCTCTGGATCTAATGGCGACACAGCTCTATATCCGCCGGAATGCTCTAACGATTCCCAAGTCATCTCCCTGAAGCGACTTGGGGAATTCATCAAGGAAGCGGCGAGGGCCAAAAACGTCATGCCATCGCCAAAAATATACCAATGATATGAAGGTGTTACGTTCCAGGGTGGTGGAGGTAGCCAAGCAGTCAAAATACAAGGCAATGCGGCAGAAAGCCACAAAAATCGTGGATTAAAATTGACTCACAAGGTATCGACTCGGACGGTTAAGCTGACAGCAGTTTTTTTTGACATTTTTTAAACTTCCGTAATCGTTTTATATATATACATATCTTTCGTTTATTTTTATCCTTTGATTGTTTTTTTGTTACTCTTTTATATTTATATATTTAATTATATTTCATTATGCAAATCACATCTCTAAATGTCCGCTCAATAGTGAGCCCTAAGAACAGGCCATGCTAGGTGTTTTCTGGAACGCAATAAACCAGATATTGCGATCCTACAGGAGACCGGGAACTTTTCCGGCATTACGGAGCGTTGCGAGGGGTATTCTTTCTTCACAAACCTGCCGAGCGGCAATTCCGCCGGAACGGCGATCGCGATACATCGCCGGTTGATCTCGGAGAATCCCTCCTCCCATATCTCAGTACGGGGTCACCTCCAAGAGGTGACGATCAAGACTCCGAACGACAGACTTAGAGTCGTAAACATTTACCTGCCGCACGATGACATTCAGGCTTTCTTTGTTCTGGAGAAGTTGCGAATGTACATAGAAAACTGTCCGGCCTCCGATACTTTGATATGCGGCGGGACTGGAATGTCACGCTTTCACCCGAGGATCGCAACAGAACGGAGAAAAAGAAAAGGGTCGCATCCACGCTAAGCAACGTCCTTCGGGACCACAATCTCGTGGACGTCTGGAGAGGATTAAGAGGAAACACCATCTCTTATACCTTCCACGGACCGCAACCAAACTACGCCAAATCAAGGCTAGATAGGTTTTACATAACGAGAAGATAATTTTAGATTAGCATCAAATGTTTTTATCACCCCTTCTTTTTCCGACCATGACGCCATTTCCATAGTTTTAGGAAATGCGCATGATTTTAAAAATAAACTTTCTGGAGACTGCCAATAGTTTATTTAATAACGAAGAATTACGGAGTCGGTAAAACATATTGCAGAGCATTTTTTAACCAGGGCCCAACAACTAAACACGAATGCGTTACAAATGTGGGAACTTTTTAAAACGGAAATAAAAACCTCGGCAATAAGATTTAGGGGGGCAGAACGGAGAAGGAAAGGGAGGCTCTAAAAACCTTAGAAAATGCGGTAATGGCACTCCGGAGAAACAATTTTCCCACCGAAGATGAGGCAATGCTTCTGGCCCAGTGCCAGGCTGATCTAAGGAGAGTCTATTCGGCCCTTGCGAGCCGTCTGGCGGGCAAGGCCCAATACCTCAGGGTTTTCGGTGACTCTACAGCGGCAAAGGAAGTTCTGGCCCTACACCGTGCCTCTCCTGAGCGGTGCCGCCTCACGCGCATAGAGCAGGGAGGATGTGTTATTGAGGAAGAGTCGTTGCTGAGGAAACACGTTCGCGAGTACTTCTCGAAGCATTTCAGAGACGAGAATACTCCGCACGGCATCGTGGATATCGTCTCCGAACTAGGTGTCGAACTTCCAACCTTGAGTGAAGCATGCCACGACGAACTGGACATGGATGTGCGGCCTGGGGAGTTGACAGAAGCAGTCAAACAACTCCGAACCGGACGCTCTCCTGGCTTCGATGGAATCCCGGCGGAATTTTACCAAAGGTATTGGGTATATATTCTCCCCCTTTTCACAAAAATGGTGGCCGAGGCTTATAGAAAAGAACATTGCCAATGACTACAAGACTGGGAGTCATGATTCTCCTACCGAAGAAAGGAGATCGGCTAGAGCTTGGTAACTGGAGACCCATCACATGCTGCCGACGGATTATAAGATAATTTCAAGTGTATCGCCAACCGAATTTTAAATGTTGTGAGAAACATCATCCATCCGGATCAGACGTACTGCGTCCCCGGCAGAACGATACATGACAACATCCATGTAATCCGAGATGCCCTACATTACGCAACTGACAAAAACGTTCCCCTAGGTGTGCTGACGATCGACCAATCGTCTGCTTTCGACAAGGTCGGCCACAGCTACCTTTTCAGCGTGTTGGCCGCTTTCGGTTTTGTCCGAGAGCAAGAGGTATGGTTGCAACGCTATACAATGAGGCTCTTTGTTGCATCAGAATTAAAGACAGTTTATGCGCACCGTTTCGTGTGACGTGCGGAGTGCGCAAGGGGACCCTCTGTCTGGACCTCTTTTCACGCTCAGCATGGAGCCTTTCATTGCGTTATGCAGGAAGAATGGGCCGAAATTTGGGCTGTCAATACCAGGCGATAGAAAACTGGTTTTGTCTGCGTATGCCGACGACGTTACCTTTTTTATTTCCCAGGAGGCAGGTTTCGAAAACCTAAACCAATCCTTCCTCGGCTATTCTGGAATGTCGGGGGCGAAAATAAACTTAAGCAAATCGTCCGGTGTTTTTGCTGGAAGCTGGAAAGGGCGTCAAGACCACCCTATGGGAGCGGCGTGGTCCAGCGAAGGGCTCGTTTTCTTGGAGTCATGCTGGGGCCAGACAAGAATTTTGAGGAAGAAATTGGACACGTCTGGCAGAAAAATTACGGAACTGCCTAAACCGGTGGGAAAAGTTTAAGGGTATGACCTCGCTTCATAGTAGGTCAAAGTTAGCGAATTGCCTTGCAGGAAACCTGCTAACGCATGCCATGACGGTGCTCCACCCCCACCACATTTCTTCGGGATCGGCGAGAGCGTTTATTAATTTTATTTGGAGTGGTCACCACTCTCTGCACCCAAACTATGTTTTTAGCCCGCGTGACACTGGCGGAATCATGTGCACCCACCCAGAAACGTCCGCTATATACCTACGCCTCAAATTCATCTTAAATTTATTAGCAAGAAGGAAGAAGACTCATCCTTCGTCCATCTTGCTACACATTTCCTCAGCGAAACAGCTGAATCCTAGCAAAGGCATAGTGTCGACGCTGCTAGCCAAAAAGAAGGCACACCTTCATAAGTCTCGCGATCCTTTTTACGCCTCGGTCCTCGGGGCATGGCACTTATTATCCCCACAGCCATTAATTACCCAAGCTGCAGGGAACATCTTAATTCTATTCCCTTAGAATCGAACATTCTGCCCCATATTGCCGTACGAGAGGATTACCTATGGAAGTGCTTGGGAGTGCACTTCGTAGGTGACCTAATTTCCGCTGACGGCCACCCAAGGAATTTTGAATCCCTTCCAGTGGAACAATTGACCGCCTCGGCTAGGAGACGGTTAACGAGAGACCACACGAGTTTGCTTGCAGCAATTACAAGATTAGGCCAACTCCCAGTAATCGCCGACACCACACTAAAGTAGAATTTGCTTATACATCTGAATCTTCAGATAGTACCCGAAATGAAAAATTAGTACTCCCAGGTGATTTAAAAAATTAAAGGCTGCAATTTTGAAAAGGGTACTAGGCCCCCCCTACCCGACAGGGAAGTCAGTGCTGTTGCAGGGTCTGTCTCTTGACTGGAAGCAGCTGCACCAAATCCCGAACGATAGCTGCGACGCGGAGATCGTGTGGAGATTGTGGCACGATAGATTAGTCACACCTGCAAAACTTTTTCAGTGGGGAAAAACTACGGACGGGAAGTGCCAGTTTTGTGGGGAAATTGGTGATACTATGCATATCATTTTTCAGTGTGTTACATTGCAGCCTGTGTGGACACAATTAAAGCATGGTGGAAAAACATCGTGGGCTCGGATGCACCAATAGCCAAAGAGTTTCTAGCGTCCGGGTTTCGCTATGTCAAAGAAGGCGATAGAGGTAAGAGACTTGTGAATTATCTTAAAAACACGACAATCGGAACAATATACGGAGTAATGAACAAGTGCATGAGAGGTGATGCTCAGTGCAGCCTGCCGAACATAAAGGACTTAGTGATAAAACGGATTAAAACTCACGTAGCACTGGAGCTGCTGCAGAGAGGGGAGGATTCCATAGCTTTTAAATTTTACACATAGATGGGCTGATAGCGGCATATAAAAATAAACAGTTAACGTTCCCAATAGACACGGGTGATTAAAATTTCGATATCTATTGTGAAAGTGAAAGTGAGTGTAAGACGAGTATAACGAAAATGTTGGTTTTGTAATTGCATAGGTATTGGTTTATATAAAAAAAAATAAAATAAATCTTGGATATTTTATAATGTAACGGAGAAGACAGTTTCCTTTTTGTGACAATAAACTTGGTGAAAGTTTTGATCTCACAAATGGTAACCACGCCAAAGGAATGCCCTTTCTAAAATATTTCCATGTAAGATACTGGTATATATTGGGTTTAGCATTTTCATACTGAAGCAACAACAATTGGAATGTGTGTTATATATTGGTTCAGAAAGGTAAAATCTGTGTAATATATACATGATATGGAGAATACCCAATAATTGTAAGCAGCCAAAGAACTGCAATAGAAACAAGTTTCAAGTGTATATGATATATATTGTGTTTGCAATTTATTATAATTAAGAAACGGGAATTCTTGCAATATGTGGTAAAGAGCTTTTAAAAAAAATTATTGTTAAACATACATCTTGTAAACCTTGTTGATACAAACCAATTGTAAGCAATAAAGAGATGCAACCGGTAAACACCTACCGAGCGCATATGAAATCGAAATATCTCTCTCTCTCTCTCTCTCTCTCTCTCTCTCTCTCTCTCTCATCGTCGCGATTGGTGTGTTTGCCTTTTGTGCGTGTGTGTTAACAAGTGTTTTTTTGTTTAGTTTTGTGGCATATTCCACTAGTTATTTCGAAATTTGTTAAACAGTGTTTTCGCCCGTCGACGTCGCCATGTCGACGGATCTAGGGAGGCCCTCGGAAGCCTCCCTTCCAGCGATACCTTTGCACTCGCGGCCGCTTCTCGAATCCGAGGGCTCGAGTTCGTCGAGGGACCCCCACCCCCCCCCCCCCCCCCTCCCCAGTGTAAAATGTTCCTAGCCTTTTCTTACGCTCGAGAATCCACCATCCGCCGCTGACCTTCTGCCAACGGCACATTTTCCAAAGTAATCCCTCCGTTTTCTACGGAATGGCCTGCTATTAACACGGCTAGAGGCCCTTCCCCCTTCGTTCTTCATTGACGGAATTCACCGAGACTTCCAAGCCGCTGCCTGCTCTTAACCCGGCTGAAGGCAGCGGAGGAATCCCATCTACATCACACAGCAGCTCATCCCATCGAAACGGCGTGCTGCCTGGCAGCACTAAATCCACGGTCAACACCACAACAAAGTCCTGGGCGTCAGTAGCGACGACGCAGTCAACCGGGAAAACCGCCTTCCGGTCATCGGGTTTCGTGAGTTTACGATCAACCTCCGCGTACTCCCCAGACAAACGACTTGCGATAATATGCGACGGAACTGACGGAACTCCCATAGAGGAATACCTTTTGGCAATAGGGAAAATCGTAGGCCCCGCGCGAATTAAGTTTGCTTCGCGAATAAGTATGGGCAGGGTCTGCATCTATCTTCAATCGGAAGAGGATGTTGAAAAACTTACGTCGTCCCCCGGTCTTGAGGTGAATGGCAGCTATTTCCCTATTAGGAAATATATAACCGCAGCTACTAGGGTCGTGCTTTCTAATGTTCTCCCAGATATCCCCAATGAGACCCTTGCCCACCATCTGAGGCCTCATGGCAAACTAACAAGTCCTTTTAGGGTCTTACCCATAAGTACGAAATACCCCGAGCTGCAGCATATCAACTCCTTCCGGAGGATGGTGTACATGATCCTCACAACCCCGGATGCCATGCCGACTTCCATCCCTGTTGCATACGACAACGTAACTTATAATGTTTACATCTCCATGGATGAAATAACATGTCACCAATGCCACAAGAAGGGCCACGTGGCTAAAAACTGCCCGGATCGATGCGCGGACGCCGCCGCCACCGTTAGCGAAACACTGCCTACCGTCCCTCCACAGACACCGCCATCTAACCCCGGGACGGCAAGCGGCGGAAAACTGCCCATCGAAGCCGCCAGCGCAGCTGACTTAACGGCAACCATTCCTACGACCCGATTATCCCCCCTCCCTCCTCGACAAAAACCCAGCCTTTCAACTTTCCTACCTGATACTACATTACCTAAGACACACATTCCTTCCCACCCTCCCATTCTTCCTTCCCACCCTCCCTCTTCTCCTTCCGCTCCCTCCCTACCCTCTCAACCCACCATTCCTCCAGCCGCAAACAAGTCTGCTGACGGCGCTAACTCCACCGCGAAGACATCAGCAGAAGCGCAGGATGAACAGGGTGACATCGCGGTAGCAGCGATTAAACCACCATCTTCTTCAACGCAATCCCATAAGGTCGTTAAAAGACTGCAGAAGGACCCAACAGGGACGGAGCCGGCCAAAAGAATGGCTTGCTCTTCTCGGCTGACTGTGGCGGAGGCGATGTCGGACGAAGACGACTCACTGTCTTTATCCTCTGGATCTAATGGCGACACAGCTCTATATCCGCCGGAATGCTCTAACGATTCCCAAGTCATCTCCCTGAAGCGACTTGGGGAATTCATCAAGGAAGCGGCGAGGGCCAAAAACGTCATGCCCATCGCCAAAAAATATACCAATGATATGAAGGTGTTACGTTCCAGGGTGGTGGAGGTAGCGAAGCAGTCAAAATACAAGGCAATGCGGCAGAAAGCCACAAAAATCGTGGATAAAATTGACTCACAAGGTATCGACTCGGACGGTTAAGCTGACAGCAGTTTTTTTGACATTTTTTAAACTTCCGTAATCGTTTTATATACATACATATATTTCGTTTATTCTTTGATTGGTTTTTTGTTACTCTTTTATATTTATATATTTAATTATATTTCATTATGCAAATCACATCTCTAAATGTCCGCTCAATAGTGAGCCCTAAGAAACAGGCCATGCTAGGTGTTTTTCTGGAACGCAATAAACCAGATATTGCGATCCTACAGGAGACCGGGAACTTTTCCGGCATTACGGAGCGTTGCGAGGGGTATTCTTTCTTCACAAACCTGCCGAGCGGCAATGCCGCCGGAACGGCGATCGCGATACATCGCCGGTTGATCTCGGAGAATCCCTCCTCCCATATCTCAGTACGGGGTCACCTCCAAGAGGTGACGATCAAGACTCCGAACGACAGACTTAGAGTCGTAAACATTTACCTGCCGCACGATGACATTCAGGCTTTCTTTGTCCTGGAGAAGTTGCGAATGTACATAGAAAACTGTCCGGCCTCCGATACTTTGATATGCGGCGGGGACTGGAATGTCACGCTTTCACCCGAGGATCGCAACAGAACGGGAGTAAAAAGAAAAAGGGTCGCATCCACGCTAAGCAACGACCTTCGGGACCACAATCTCGTGGACGTCTGGAGAGGATTAAGAGGAAACACCATCTCTTATACCTTCCACGGACCGCAACCAAACTACGCCAAATCAAGGCTAGATAGGTTTTACATAACGAGAGATAATTTTAGATTAGCATCAAATGTTTTTATCACCCCTTCTTTTTCCGACCATGACGCCATTTCCAAAGTTTTAGGAAATGCGCATGATTTTAAAAATAAAACTTTCTGGAGACTGCCAATTAGTTTATTTAATAACGAAGAATTTACGGAGTCGATAAAACATATTGCAGAGCATTTTTTAACCAGGGCCCAACAACTAAACACGAATGCGTTACAAATGTGGGAACTTTTTAAAACGGAAATAAAAACCTCGGCAATAAGATTTAGGGGGGCAGAACGGAGAAAGGAGAGGGAGGCTCTAAAAACTTTAGAAAATGCGGTAATGGCACTCCGGAGAAACAATTTTCCCACCGAGGATGAGGCAATGCTGCTGGCCCAGTGCCAGGCTGATCTAAGGAGAGTCTATTCGGCCCTTGCGAGCCGTCTGGCGTGCAAGGCCCAATACCTCAGGGTTTTCGGTGACTCTACAGCGGCAAAGGAAGTTCTGGCCCTACACCGTGCCTCTCCTGAGCGGTGCCGCCTCACGCGCATAGAGCAGGGAGGATGTGTTATTGAGGAAGAGTCGTTGCTGAGGAAACACGTTCGCGAGTACTTCTCTAAGCATTTCAGCGACGAGAATACTCCGCACGGCATCGTGGATATCGTCTCCGAACTAGGTGTCGAACTTCCAACCTTGAGTGAAGCATGCCACGACGAACTGGACATGGATGTGGGGCCTGGGGAGTTGACAGAAGCAGTCAAACAACTCCGAACCGGACGCTCTCCTGGCTTCGATGGAATCCCGGCGGAATTTTACCAAAGTTATTGGGTATATATTCTCCCCCTTTTCAAAAAAATGGTGGCCGAGGCTTTTAGAAAAGGAACGTTGCCAATGACTACAAGAATGGGAGTCATGATTCTCCTACCGAAGAAAGGAGATCGGCTAGAGCTTGGAAACTGGAGACCCATCACATTGCTGCCGACGGATTATAAGATAATTTCGAAGTGTATCGCCAACCGAATTTTAAATGTTGTGAGAAACATCATCCATCCGGATCAGACGTACTGCGTCCCCGGCAGAACGATACATGACAACATCCATGTAATCCGAGATGCCCTACATTACGCAACTGACAAAAACGTTCCCCTAGGTGTGCTGACGATCGACCAATCGTCTGCTTTCGACAAGGTCGGCCACAGCTACCTTTTCAGCGTGTTGGCCGCTTTCGGTTTTGGTCCGAGAGCAAAAGGTATGGTTGCAACGCTATACAATGAGGCTCTTTGTGACATGCGGAGTGCGGCAAGGGGACCCTCTGTCTGGACCTCTTTTCACGCTCAGCATGGAGCCTTTCATTGCGTTATGCAGGAAGAATGGGCCGAAATTTGGGCTGTCAATACCAGGCGATAGAAAACTGGTTTTGTCTGCGTATGCCGACGACGTTACCTTTTTTATTTCCCAGGAGGCAGGTTTCGAAAACCTAAACCAATCCTTCCTCGGCTATTCTGGAATGTCGGGGGCGAAAATAAACTTAAGCAAATCGTCCGGTGTTTTTGCTGGAAGCTGGAAAGGGCGTCAAGACCACCCTATGGGTGCGGTGTGGTCCAGCGAAGGGGCTCGTTTTCTTGGAGTCATGCTGGGGCCAGACAAGAATTTTGAGGAAGAAAATTGGACACGTCTGGCAGAAAAATTACGGAACTGCCTAAACCGGTGGGAAAAGTTTAAGGGTATGACCTCGATTCATAGTAGGTCAAAGTTAGCGAATTGCCTTGCCGGAAACCTGCTAACGCATGCCATGACGGTGCTCCACCCCCCACCACATTTCTTCGGGGATCGGCGAGAGCGTTTATTAATTTTATTTGGAGTGGTCACCACTCTCTGCACCCAAACTATGTTTTTAGCCCGCGTGACACTGGAGGAATCATGTGCACCCACCCAGAAACGTCCGCTATATACCTACGCCTCAAATTCATCTTAAATTTATTAGCAAGAAAGGAAGAAGACTCATCCTTCGTCCATCTTGCTACACATTTCCTCAGCGAAACAGCTGAAATCCCTAGCAAAGGCATAGTGTCGACGCTGCTAGCCAAAAAGAAGGCACACCTTCATAAGTCTCGCGATCCTTTTTACGCCTCGGTCCTCGGGGCATGGCACTTATTATCCCCACAGCCCATTAATTACCCAAGCTGCAGGGAACATCTTAATTCTATTCCCTTAGAATCGAACATTCTGCCCCATATTGCCGTACGAGAGGATTACCTATGGAAGTGCTTGGGAGTGCACTTCGTAGGTGACCTAATTTCCGCTGACGGCCACCCAAGGAATTTTGAATCCCTTCCAGTGGAACAATTGACCGCCTCGGCTAGGAGACGGTTAACGAGAGACCACACGAGTTTGCTTGCAGCAATTACAAGATTAGGCCAACTCCCAGTAATCGCCGGACACCACACTAAAGTAGAATTTGCTTATACATCTGAATCTTCAGATAGTACCCGAAATGAAAAATTAGTACTCCCAGGTGATTTTAAAAAATTAAAGGCTGCAATTTTGAAAAGGGTACTAGGCCCCCCCTACCCGACAGGGAAGTCAGTGCTGTTGCAGGGTCTGTCTCTTGACTGGAAGCAGCTGCACCAAATCCCGAACGATAGCTGCGACGCGGAGATCGTGTGGAGATTGTGGCACGATAGATTAGTCACACCTGCAAAACTTTTTCAGTGGGGAAAAACTACGGACGGGAAGTGCCAGTTTTGTGGGGAAATTGGTGATACTATGCATATCATTTTTCAGTGTGTTACATTGCAGCCTGTGTGGGACACAATTAAAGCATGGTGGAAAAACATCGTGGGCTCGGATGCACCAATAGCCAAAGAGTTTCTAGCGTCCGGGTTTCGCTATGTCAAAGAAGGCGATAGAGGTAAGAGACTTGTGAATTATCTTAAAAACACGACAATCGGAACAATATACGGAGTAATGAACAAGTGCATGAGAGGTGATGCTCAGTGCAGCCTGCCGAACATAAAGGACTTAGTGATAAAACGGATTAAAACTCACGTAGCACTGGAGCTGCTGCAGAGAGGGGAAGATTCCATAGCTTTTAAAATTTTTACACATAGAGGGCTGATAGCGGCATATAAAAATAAACAGTTAACGTTCCCAATAGACACGGGTGATTAAAATTTCGATATCTATTGTGAAAGTGAAAGTGAGTGTAAAGACGAGTATAACGAAAATTTTGGTTTTGTAATTGCATAGGTATTGGTTTATATAAAAAAAATAAAACAAAATCTTGGGATATTTTATAATGTAACGGAGAAGACAGTTTCCTTTTGTGACAATAAACTTGGTGAAAGTTGTGATCTCACAAATGGTAACCACGCAAAGGAATGCCCTTTCTAAACTATTTCCATGTAAGATACTGGTATATATTGGGTTTAGCATTTTCATACTGAAGCAACAACAATTGGAATGTGTGTTATATATTGGTTCAGAAAAGGTAAAATCTGTGTAATATATACATGATATGGAAATACCCAATAATTGTAAGCAGCCAAAGAACTGCAATAGAAACAAGTTTCAAGTGTATATGATATATATTGTGTTTGCAATTTATTATAATTAAGAAACGGGAATTCTTGCAATATGTGGTAAAGAGCTTTTAAAAAAATTATTGTTAAACATACATCTTGTAAACCTTGTTGATACAAACCAATTGTAAGCAATAAAGAGATGCAACCGGTAAACACCTACCGAGCGCATATGAAATATCTCTCTCTCTCTCTCTCTCTCTCTCTCTCTCTCTCCCCCCCCCCCCTCTCTTCTCCTTATTCAATCACTTCGGATTATTATTTTCCGGAACGAATTAACTTCTTGCCACGTCATTGCTCGCGTGACGTGAGCTGCGGCGCTTAGAGTTCTAGGAATTACGACGCCCGGTTAGAACGTGACCTACTTTTTCACATCGCCTCCGCCGTCGGATCACAACACGCGAGCATGGTACACACGTGTGTGTGTGCGCGTGTGCGCGCGCGCGCCTCCGCGTGCTCTCACAGAGTCTAATCACAGTCTCGATACGACTCCGTCACTATAGTGCTTTTGAGGAGGAGAAAAAGAAGGAAGGGAGATATTTATTAGAAAGAATGCATTTCCTTTCGGAATGGGAGAGTTCAAATGGAGAGAGGAGGGAGATTAGTGCGATCGTGAATGGCTCACCTAACTGGACGACGTAAAGTTCAAACTTCACCCTCAAATAGGGGATTGTTTCGAGAAAGGTAATCGCGTTCTAGAAAATCCAAGGAAACGGTCGTGTGTGTGTGTGTGTGTGTGTGTGTGAGAGAGAGAGCGTTCGAAGTAAGAGGCGAGTAATTCCGCGGAGTCAGTTTTTGCCCGCCTTAAAACACGCTGCGATACCTCGACATTGGACAGCTAAACAGAACTTTCCCGGAGAATTTTCAAGGAATTAAATTTTTTAAACTCAGTATGAATATTATTTCAAACAAGAGGTAATTATTTCATAAACCTAAATTGTAATCATCTAAAGACTTTTATCCCTTGCGTGATTGTTAAACACGAGTTTATGTTAGGTAAGTTATCATATAAATAAAATAGAATGTGTGTGTGTTTATGTGTTAACGCTGTAACTCCAAAACCAGTAAACCTAGAAAGCTGAAACTTGGCATGCTTACTAAGAGCACCCTGAGGGTGTGCATCTCATGCTTATTTTTTGGCTTGGAACTACACCAGGAGACAATTATGTTTTCCCATAAGTTTACACGGGATTTTCGATTTTTCACAGTGCAAGGATTTTTCCTTTCGTTCATCAAAATACGTAAATATGGACCGATTTTCTTCGTTATCACTTTATTCTACGGATAAAACTCCATACTATCTTATTATTGGTATGTTTACATGTTATACGGTCGAATTTTTCAGAAATACGCATTCTTTTACGAAATTTTTCGGATTTTTCGTAAGGAGACCCTCATTGATGTCTCCGATTCAATTAGTGCCAAATAAGCATTCAAATTGACGAAAGAAAAGCGTTGTTCACTTCGAAATTATGTTTAAGCATCGAAATTAATTAAAGATACTGTTGACTGCGTCTGGGAAGCGTTAAATCGGTTTAATCAAGGCATTTCATCAATAATTTTATGCTGGAATCTTACCTTTTCGTAAGTAAAACTATTATATTATACATATGTAATGCTTACTAGTGCAAATAGGCTCACGAACAAATTCAAAATTAGATGAGAATAGGGACGTACGTTTTTTTTAATATTGAAAGTTACATAGTTCTTTTCTCTTTGTAGCTACATTTACGCAGATAAAATTGTACATTTTGATTTATCATATAAATAAAAGAAAATGTGTTAGTTTGTTCGTGTGTTAACTCTGTAACTCCAAAACCAATAAACCTAGAAAGCTGAAACTTGGCACGTGTACCTAAGAAAACCTGAGAGTGTGCATCTCCGGTTTATTTTTTAATTTTTGGCTTGGAAGGAGGGGGGGAGGTCAAAAAAAATTAAATAAACGGTCATAAAAACTAAAGAACTGAAACTTCGCATCGGGAACGAGTGCAGCATATTTTTCATTTGCTTATAAAATTACTTAGAATCATCGTACGAAATTTAAAAACATGGGTCGTTAAAAGTGTTTCTTTATCGTAGAAACAATTTTGTTAACGTGTGCTGTCGATTGAAAATGTCATTTCCCATAAGATAACACGTAAATATCAAATTTCTGGTTTGAAGGTTTTCATTCCTTTACTTTTTAAAATATCTTAAAATTAAGTTGTGGATATGAGATTTAAGCTAAAACACGCCAAAATGAATGAGGATTCTTATTCTTATAGTCGAATACTCAATCTCATTCGAATTTGCTTATATTTTGAATTTCTACTCTGGTTTTGGTAAATTTTTGAACATTTCTATAATAAGATTCCATGGTTACGGGTATTCTTGTCTCCGATAATTTCAGTGCATATGCACTTAAATAAAGGCTTAAAGATCGAAAATAAGATTAAAACTTGCTCGAAATGACCGAAGATGTGAATTTAATACAAATAAACCGAACGCAGTATTCATGTTATTTATAATTTTTATCTATATTACTAAAATCCTTTTTCTGGTTTCTCTCTCTCTCTTTAACGCTCTAGACCTCAGCCAATTTTAATCTCCGGGAATTTCAGCCCACTAAACTTATTTTTTATCTAGTTATTCAGCTACTTTTCTTAATTTGCTATTAAAAACAAACGTACATCCTTTATAAAATAAGTATATTCATTAAACTCATATTCAAAACATAGTCCCGATAAACTAATCCAAATCCATAAGGGAACGAAGAAACAGCGACCAAAGGGGGGGGGGGGGGGGGGGGGGTTGGCCAGCGCCAGCGAGCAGGGGGCTTGCCCCCTAGTCTCTCTACATTATAAAATCGTAATGGTCATTATCATGCTGCGTAACGCTTTAATTTTGCGAATAACTCGGTTAAAAATTTACAGGGGTGTCTAAAATTTCTCATGATTTCAGTGTTCATGAATCTCTACGTTATGACTAAAACATTTTGAATAAAAAACTCACGGGTTCGACTCCAGAGGATGAATGTCGTTTCCCATAGGATAACACGTAAAAATCACCTTTTTGTCTTGAAGGCTTTCATTCTTTTACTCTTGAAAATATCTTAAAATTAAGTTATCGACGCGAAATTTGCGCTAAAACACGCCAAAATGAATTAGTATTCTTATTCTTACCGTCGAATACTCAATCTCATTCGAATTTGCTCATATTTTGAATTTATACTCGAGTTTTGGTGAATTTTTTAATATTTCAATAATAAGATTCCATGGCTACCGGTATTGTTGTCCTCGGTAATTTCCATGCATATGCACTTAAATGAAGCCTTAAAGATAAAAAATAAGATTAAAACCTGTTCGAAATGATCGAAGATATGAATTTAATGCAAATAAATCGAACGCAGTATTCATGTTATTTATATTTATTTAATCTATACAAATGAAATCCTATTTCCGGTTGTGTCTCTCTCTCTTTAATTCACATAGGCAATCAGACTATATAACGAAGTTTCATCAAGATCAACCAAAATAAAGAGATTGAAAGAAGAGAGCTCTTTACTATGAAAAGTAATGCAGTTTTAGAGGGAGAAATACAAGTAGTAAAAAATATGGTTTCTGGGAATTATCTTAATATGGCTATTTACCTAGAAATAAGATTCTCAAGAATCATATTTATAAAAAATAAATAAATTAGGCATTTTCCAAAGAAAATAATCATGTAAAGCAAAACTCGTAACGAAACATTTTGCTAAGCGTATAAGTAATTAAAAGATACCTTGAGGAGTACATGCGCGATAAAAGCCATAGTTGCTTCCAGCTGCAGGAGAGTTTAACAGCGTCTATCTGGCAAGTCAAGTCAAGACGTAGGAAAATGACCCTAAAATGTTCCCTTGACGTCCAACGCCTCCAAAAAATCCATTAAAAGTCTCTTGGAGGGAGGGGTAATGTTAACGTTGGAAAGCTTTGTACTGTACGGTATCTGCATTTGGTATTTTACGTTGGTTTGCATTCGCGACAGCGAGATTTTTTTTGTTTATAGAGACGGTGTTCATGTTATTTCACGTCGGTTTATCCATTTAATATCCACTGATTTTTAAGCTGTGTTCTTCAACTACTTCGCCATTCGCCGCATATGGTCTGCGGCAGATTCGTGCTCTTCATCGGTTGTATTTTTCCTACTGCTAAATTATCTCCAAATAAAGTAGGGTTTTCGATAATGTTATAAAGCAAACAGACTCAAACGCCATAAGATCTGCCGAATAGAAGATTGATTAATTCCTTTCGCTTCAAATCTTTCAATCTATCTGTGTCACTCGTATGTAATTTGATTTAGATGTAAATACATATGAAAGGTAGATATTAAATATGTAAGATGAAAAAATTATATTGAGAAACGACTGATCGAGCGTAATTCGAGTTTGAGTAGATACGTCCCAGTGTAACAATCAAAGTGCATTATTTATTTTCTAATTTCCCGGAGAACAACGTGGATGTCAACTCTATGGATACCAAAATCGAGGAATGTTTGAAAGAGAGGGTTCAGCTCGTAGCTGAGATACCATCAAAAGAATAATTATCCATGCTTATCGTATAGGAATGCATTAATGTTCCTGCTGTTAATTTGCCTTTTTCATGGAGCTCCTTTGGAATTAACATAATCTATTTCCGAACGCATATTATGCTCCTGAATACTTTTCTTTTGGGAAGAGCTTTCCAATGAGTAAAATTATTTACATTGTATTACTAGCTGAACACCATATGTTCCTCTATTGCAGAGATGCAGCAACACAACCTGTGTTCCGTGCTGGTTACTTTAATACAAAACATTTTCTACGGATAGCAAAGGCTTACAGTATTTTACAACGTTTGGCATATAATTGTACTTCTTAATCACAAACGTGGCGATCATCGAAATTGGTAAACGCCGCTCTAAAGAGTGACATCAGAAGTTAAAATCTCTCCTATTCTATCTTTCGTACTGCTGCATAAACCTAAGCAAGAAAAAGACATGACGGAAATGATACGATATATGGAACATTTTTCGCAATCCATCGAAATGTATCACAGATCTCACACCATAAAACTTGAAACGTAAAAGTCACCGCCGAACGATAACAATGAATCAACGCGGTCCGAAAAAGGAAAGGAAGAATAAAAAGGTACCTATGTTGGGTTAAGAGGAGGGGGCGCACTCTCTCTTTCCCCCATTTCACCACCGGCCAATTTATCTCTTCGTCAACCCTTTTATCTGGCCTCCTTTCTCTCTCTCTCCCTCGCCGACCCTAGCGCCTGTCTTCTTCCTCGCGTGACTTTAAGGAACTATTCCGCGAACGTCGCGCCTCTGGCGGTGGATTCTGGCAACTCGGAGGCCTCTCATGTCTCGCGTTAGTCTCTCTCTCTTTTCGAGAGAGAGAGAGAAAAGGAAGAGGAACTTAAGCGAGCACTCTGATGCGGGCATTAATTACGCCGCGGTGAGAAAGAGACACTCGTGGCATGAATGGCAATCTTCTTACTTCTCCTTCCCACCGCGATTTGTTCCCGCGGATCTCTCTTATTATTCGATCGGGTAATTGTGTTTGAGTTGTCCATGGCGGACGTGAGAGGGAATTTATTTATTTTTTCTCATTCGGAGTTCGCCATATTTTGCGCTCTCACTTGGAGGCGAGAGGAAGTGACGGTTAGGCAGATAAACAGTTGGAAAGGAAAAGGATGAAAGCGAAGACTCTCAATTGATTTTTGCGTCGAATCGATTATAAGCGATGGCCCAGCGGACATATTTTACGCGTGATAAAATAATAAATTCCGAATGCAAAGTATTAATTGAGAAGTTTTTGAAAAACATGAAAAGAACCGACACAGAATGAGGAAAGTGATAAACACCCCTGTAAAAATGAATGGAACGTGTTAATCTTAATCCCATAATCTGATTGTCCTCAATTTCTTCTTTCAATTTCTCTATATATTCTATACCTCTTTTTCAGAATAGATCCATATAACACCGCATTTAACCCTCAGAGACTACCAAGGAATTTTACACCTCAATCCTACCGAGTGGGGTAACTGAATTACCCCATGAAATTTCTTTTGTAAAAAATATTCTCATCAAAATTGGTCATTAATTTAATTCATTAGTCTTTTTAAGTCATTTTGACATATTATAATACGAAAACGTTTTTATTAAAACAAAATATATCAAATATTGTTAACTGAAATAAAAATTATATGTGTAAATATTTTTATTTTCTGCAGTTCACTTTTCAATACAGATTTTAAAATAGCGTGATAAGATACATTAACGTAATTAAAGTCTTTATTAGTGCACTTTCTATGAGGAATATTGCTCCGAATAATGCCAAATGTTCGATATTTCTCCGAATATTTTGGATATGGCCTGAATTTTTTAAGAATTATATTTAAAATACATTATACAAGAAAGACATGGAAGGAAAAAATCAGAAAAAATCTACTTATAAGGAATACATCTAAAAAATTAGTGTATGGGGTAATCTCGTTACCCCTCTTGGTAGTCTGAGTGTTAATAAGCACTTTGACTATACTCTGATGAGTAAAAAAAGCATCATATAACTTGTAATGAATTTAAAACACGTGTATGATTAAACTTCATGAAGTTTCTTAAGAGGAAAAAAGAGAGTTTTTTGAATTTCTCATACACAAATGCGTTTTTTATACGACAGTTATGTTCGTCAACTGAAATATGCAAAAAAAAGAAGCGCATTTAATGATGAGATTGACGTCATAAAGCAGGAAGTAAACGAAATTGCTTCGCAGAAAATTTATCTTTCCATCAAACTCCCGACGAATGAGCAAAGGACAATAGTCGTGAGGTTGATATATAGTATATATATATATATATATTTTTTTTTTTTTCCGGGATCTTATAGTATAGTGATTGAATTATAAGATTGGGTTGAATAAGGTCCTGAACTTTCCGACAGAGAATTATTATTGTCTGTCCTATTGTAATGAACGATATTACATTGTGAAATTTCTATTCAAAACCGGAATGAACGATAAAATAACTTAATTAAACCCACGAACGAATTTATCTACGTGTCTATTGTGCTGTCATGCTAAAATTGCATTCTTATAACAGAGATTTACTTATTTCTCATTAATAACTACAGCGAAATCATTTAACATCCAAAGCGAGAATTCGATACTGTATGCCAACGGCCGGAATTATAAAGCACGACTTTGAATATACGAAGACAATAACGTAACTAACTCTCTGCCAAGGCTACGGCTTATAAAATTGAACTATTTGTAACGCAATGGAGGCAATTAATCTCTTTCGTCCGACAGTGTCGACATTAATCAAAGTAGGCGTTTTTGATGGATTAAAGATCAAGTGAAAATGTATTAAGATAATAATCGAATCTTGTGTATATGTTCAAAGCCCTGAGGTAAATATTTTTATTTTATTTTCATCTTCAAAACTCTTGTTTTTTTTGGAGAAAAACGTCTTTGATAATTACATACGATGTTCAGGTCCAGAAAAACTGAGATTTGTGATTCAAAATTACGGCCTTAGTACGCTAGTAAATAAATTAGCTTCTGTGATGATAAATGTAGAAAACCGGCTGCCCATTCAGCTCCGAAATATATAGAGCTCTGTGAGACTGTAGCTGTGTGAGTATTATAGTAAGCAAGGTCCTCCGCTTCTCCAACCCGCAACAGAAACCAGTCGGAGAGATTCCTTATTACGTACGTACCTTAGCCTCGCGACATCTGGTCAGTGCTGTCACGCTCGGCCGTTATTGGTATTCCTTACTACGTACGTACATTAACCTTTTAAATGTATAGATGCCATCACATATCACTTTGTTTCAAACAGTTATAAAAGATTTCTATCCCTTTAAAAATATTTTATCCGTGCTCTTCGTATCAAGTCGAATTTAAAAATAATTGTAACCTTCCAAATGAATTACGATGTCACTTCGCCTGGTTTAGCGTCCTAGAGGGCGACCCAGAGGCCAGCCGCCGCTTCTCCTATAGCTGACCTCAAAACAAGGGAGTTTTGAGATCACAATCCATCTTCGACTCACGGAAGATCCAATCCACGAATAATCTTCTCCCTGATTCCAAAGTAGGTCAAAATGGTTGATTGCATAAACAGATCTTCCATTGATATACAAAGACACTAATATTTAGAAATGATAATTCACTCTGCTCTATTTATCGTGTTAACCAAATGGAGAAATTAAATGCTATTGGAATAGAAAGTCTGCTCTTCTGAGAAGGAGTAAAATTTGAAAATGCTTGTCGTTATTGCCTTCGCAGGATTTATGCGTGCCGTTATGCGGAGAAAAACATTTTGATAAAAAAATTGATTTAAAAAATAATAGCATGATGCAAGTGAATACACTCTCTACAAAATCCCCGAATCAGGCTGAGATCTTATTTACACGAGGGTCAAGCCCTATTTTAGGGTACACCCCTGAATAAATGGCGATTCGCATTTATTTGTGGGCCCCCATGGTGGCGCACTGGTAACACGCGATGCCTCTGGCACCCCTCCTACTCGCTCCTTAACTTCAAACATTTCTCCCCCTCCCCCCCGAATTCCCTTCTCCACTCTATCCCTCCCCTCCCCCTTCTTTACCCCTCCCCCCTTCCACCCCTTCCTTCCTTCTCTCCTCTCTCTTTCTCTCCTCCTCCATTTTCCCTTCTATAATATCTTCTCTCTCCTCACTTTCCCCTTTTCCTATGCCTTTCTTCCCATTTATTTTTCCCTTTCCCTCCTCCATTTTCCCCATTCCTCATTTCTCCGTTTTCCACTCCCATTTCCCCTCTCCTTTCTCCCCAACCGCTCTTCCAATAGCCAACCGATACTTTATCAAGCGAAAGTCCCACGTCTTCGACGCCGACTCTTCCTGAATAAATGATCGGTTCGTTGAACCATTTGCGAGTCGAGAGAGAAAGAAAGAATTGAGAAAGAGAGAAAGAGAGAAAGGGGGAGAGAGAGAGAGAGAGAGAGAGAGAGAGAGAGAGAGAGAGAGAGAGAGAGAGAGAGAGAGAGAGAGAGAGAGAGAGAGAGAGAGAGAGAGAGAGAGAGAGAGAGAGGAGAGAGAGAGAGAGAGAGAGAGGGGGAGGGAGGGAGGCGGAAACAAATTTTCGGTTTGGGAAAAATTTTAGGCTCGCCCGCGACTGCACATGGCATATTGGGATTGACTTCTTCTCGTAATTATTGAGGGAGACAGCATGCCGGGGAAACATAACTGACAGGGAAAAACTCAACCTTCAGGCTTTCTTAGAAATTATTCCGATTAAAAAACAATTCGTCTGAATATGGCGGGATGGAAATCGAAGTTGATGTGGAATGCTTTGTTGCCAATGCATTCGCATTAACTTGCTAGCGCAATATTTATTAGCGATACGATTTACTATATTAAAGTATAAATTATTGCAGTAGGTTTATCAAAGAAGTGCTCTTAATATGATTCAGTAAATACAAAAATGAATAAATTTCACGAATATGTAAAATTTCGTCTATGGTTATCGTTTTCCTATAAGCATATTTCGAACCGAAATTATGTCGTTCATCGAATAGATAAGCAAATTGTTGCACAACGACATTTATATCTCCAGCTTCATACATCATGTTCAGCATACATTTCTAGAATCAGAGTCTGTTATTACGACCACAAGAAGCGATGCATTTGAAAACGATGACTTCTTCATCCGGAAATCGAACCCAGATCTCTCACTTCCAGGGTTTGCGCTTTAACCAACCAAGCTATCAAGCCAGTCTCGTTCCTCATTTTTGAATTGGGGTATATAAGGTGAAGAGGTAAATTACTCGGTTAACCTTACAGCACTAGATGTCCTCACTGAGGCATAGCTGAAAACGCTCATATTTTCATCTCAAGATGTGAGATAGTTGTCAAACAACAACATGGAAAGGCGCTATTAGGCGTGATTGCATAAACCTAAACACAAATGTGAAGTTAGAGAAGGAGAGAAATTGAAAGGTTTACTGAGTTAGTCCTTCTAAAGCGCAAATAATCCAACTCGAGAATGGAGATTTAGACTGGCTGGATAGCTTAGTTGGTTAAAGCAACTACCCTGCAAATTGGTAAGACCTGGATTTGATTCCAGGTCAAGTTCAGAAGCTTTCTTCTTCTCTAACTTCATGTTTGGGTTTAGATCTGTGCACCCACGCGCATAAGTTAACATTTGCATCCTTTACATCTTGTTATAAGATTTTCTATATAGTGTGAGTGATATGATAGCGTCAAAAATATCGCAGCAAGATGTTACAACTCTGCATTATACATGGTAAGAGATACTTTTGTCTTCGTTCTCAGTTTACTAATGAATCATAAATACAAACAGTAATAGGAATTGCCAAATATATTATAAAACAAAATTTCCAAGCCAAATTACATCAGAAATAGCACGCATTCTGAAAGGGGAGACTTCATTGGTTACGTTAGTCCAGTGGTAGAATATCAGCCCGGTAAATGGAAAACCAGGATACGATTCCCCGTTATGGCAGAATTATTCACCTAATTCCAAAAAGTTTCCCATAGAGTTTATTGATTGAAAATCAATGTCTTTTTAATATTACTAGCTTTTTAAGTGTATAAAACCCTATCAATCTAATCCAAGGATATTCTCTGCATCTTGTTAGCATTATTACGTGTATGTCCTTTGTAATTAATCAAATATTCCATTTCTCTTCTTACCTATTCGCATTCTTCCAAGCATCTTACGTTTATGACCTCTCAAAAACCAGCACGGCACCCCCGACTATTTCCTTTGTTACTACGCTCATCTCATATCTTTTATATTATTAGACAAGGTGAGGTGACGCTTTTTTGCCAGGTGGAGTTCGTTCTCTAAGCTCCCGGTAGACAGCGTGCACGTAGAGTGCAGGTAGTTCCCCCTAACGTAGCGATTGAGAATAACTACACGCTACCTTACGCCTCGGTGATCGGAGGTAATATGTAGTGTGGAGTGGGGAGCTAATTCCATTAGAAAAGGTGGGCCACTTCTTAAGTCAGTTACGATACGGTAGCCTTGCTTTACACATGGACAATTATATGTGGAAATAGAATATTGCCCGTCATAAAAGGACGGGGTTTTATTGATTAGAAACCAAAGTAAGTCGATATCATTTTTATTTCAAATCACCCAAAGGTATTTCAAAGCATACAATATTAAGGGTACTTCTGCTTATTAACATGTTATAAATTTAGAGAATGGCAAATGAACTGAAAATATTGAGCGTAAGTAATTAAGGAATCCTAATTCTCATTATTGTCATAACATATGATTTAACTGTTAAGCTTTAACACGTTATTTAGACAAATCAGCCAACGATCTCTTTCCCGCCAACAACGTACGGATCGCTTGCCTGACCGCGTACGGACCCGCGCTTTCATATATAAATCTGTATCATGAAAGCTATTAAAGTTATTTATAATGAATCTTTTTCAAAAACATATATTTTAATATTTCCGAACGTTTCATTGGAATGATGTACCCACCTAAGCCATTTAGAAAAAAACTGTGTCGAATGTCAACTTTTTCATGTCTCGACTAAAAATTTGAGATGAATGTTACGGTTGTTAAATTTTTTAAAGGCACATCATAAATTTTACATGTTTTTCAGTTACAGGAACATCATTAGGGATCATTAAAGAAGGTATATAAAAATAATTGACACTTTTCAATCAACATAAGCCGAGATATGATGCTGTATGTTTTAAAAAGAATGACATACGCGGTATACAAAAATTTCAAGTTTTGTAAACTTTTAATGTAGTAGCCGATTTTTCAGAAATTTAAAACATGCATAATGCGATTCGGCATGGAATTTACTATAAGAAAACGAACTTTTTTCAAATTAATGCCCACATGGAATATTTTTCCTGTTTCAGGGAGTGACAAAGGGACAGAATAAGACTTTTATATGTTGGATGCTCAAGAGTTCAAAGTAAACATTCTTCAAAAATTCAGATAATACCAGGTTCCAAGTAAGGAGCGTTTGCCACAAATAACATTGTACGTATATAAAGAAGTTTTGAAAATTAAATAAGGCAAAATAAAACGCCCCTAGTCGTACATTACTGTATTTGCTATCTTCTCGATCCAAATAATTTTATCTTATCTTTTCCGCACCCACTAATCTCATCTTATTTCCTCACAAGCCACGTCTCATAGCGTTTTCGCTAATTTCTTTTTGTTAATACCTTTATTCAAAATCTCTGTCCTCGACTCTCGCCATCCCTTAAATGGCCCACTTTTTCCATTATTCTTGTCCTCGTCTCTATGGGACTCCTTCTAGCTATTACCTAGCAACTGAAACATTTTTCACTACTAGAAAATATCATTACTTTTCTTTCCTTTCCTATTTATTTTCACGCCGAATATTCCTCATTACAGCCTCTTCTCTGAATTACTAACAAACGCTTTATCACCTGCACTTTTACATTCTACGTCTTCCTACGCATATCTTATCATGTCTTCAGCATTCATTACCAAGCAGTGTTTAGGAATACTGATATCACTTCTCTACCTAGGGTCCTTCCTCTTCGATCCTAACTCTGTCGCTTGGTTCACGTAGAAACTTATTTTCCGCGATATTTCCGTTGTTCTGTCAGGGTTAATGTTTCACTAACTTTGGTGATTGTTAAGGATTCCGGGAATAATACTGTTAAATAAATAAATCAATGATTTTGGAAGTTTTTCTATCCGAGTAAAACTTAATGTGGACAGTGCAACTCGTAAAAAAAACTAACTCTTTAAGTTAAGCCGCGGTCTTGCGAAAAATTATCAGTGACTTCG
This sequence comes from Uropetala carovei, assembly GCA_036926305.1. Lineage (NCBI taxonomy): Eukaryota > Metazoa > Arthropoda > Insecta > Odonata > Petaluridae > Uropetala > Uropetala carovei. The sequence continues at coordinate 2,017,884 of JAXCHB010000078.1, read as the reverse complement.
TATTCGCTTTATAGATATCATAAACATTTCTGCTAAGTCAGGTTTTTCAAAGTATGGGCTGCTGCAAAATGATCAGCAAGGGCCTCAATGGAAGGGCCAATCCAAGATATTTTAAAGCAAAATTTAAGCTAAAATGTTACCAAATTAATCAAAATCAACTAATTGGATTTAAAAGTTATTTAATATTACAAGTTTTGATTTTAAACACATCTTTAGAAATTTTTACTTGACAATATTTTATAAGGTATAATTTTGATGGGCTTAATATCATATTTCCTATTATAATTGGTCCGCGGAGAAAAAAGTTTGGAAACCTCTGTATGTACTAGGTCACGCCTTATTGTAAAGTGAACGTATCCAATGAACTAATGAAAACTTTTGAGAACAGTATGAGTATATTGTTTTTGTTACTTTTACCTTAATGGTATGTTAATTAATTTGATGATACGGCACTAAATATCGCTTTCTACGAGCAATTTTATTTAGGTAAACTCCCTAGTAGTCACTTTATAACGTGGGTACAAATTAAACAATGAGGAATTTAAATTTTGAATAGAACTTTATAAAACTGAAACAAACAATGCAATGCTTTATAATATAATGCTACATCATCTGTTTGTGGTATAGGCTTGACCAGGGCGAATTTAATATAAACTTACAATCGCCTTTTAAATTAAGCATCTTAATAACATGTATACGTATATTGTGTTTTGTTTTTCGCGTACTTTTTCGGTTTCTTCAATACCCCCAGCGACTCTCCAAATTTGATAAGTGACCACTGGACTCACTCCAACACTTTTTGTCACTACCTTTCCTTTATAGTGTACTAGCAAAAGTGCCCGTTGAATTTCAACGGATTTAGTGAATCTAAAACTTCGACAGTGTAACATGTAAACATCGCAAGAATAAGATAGCACACAGTTTTAACAGTCGCATAAAGATAAAACGAATAAAATCGGCCCATATTTAGGTATTTTGATGAAAGAAGGAAAAAAGCCTTTGCATTCTGTGGTAACTTTTTCCCCCTGTCGGAATAGAGTTTTTAATCGATACCTTACACATCATACAAGAGCTAGAGAGAGGGGAATGTGGTATTTAATTGTTGATTGACGGACGCCATTTAACGAGATATGGATATAAGTTCATTTAAGTGCTCCAGCATAGTGGAAGTTCTAATTGACGGATGCAGTTCAAAATCATAGTATGTAAGGGAATAAATTTTAATAAGGTTAACTCATACTTAATTTAATCAAAACCTATCAAGCTGTTCAAGAGATGAACGTCGCTACGAAGAGGCGCACGGACGAGACGCGTCGTCCAAATGACGTTCCGCTACCATCTCTTCTCTGGCGAAGAACGCCTGAAAACGATAGCTTTTATACTATTAGCATAATTAAAACTGACAAATTAGGAAAATATGTCGTCATTGAATATTTTTACGACAGGTATTTTTTGGAGAAGTTTGCGCTATAGTGGCTTAATCTGGACGAGGTGAGACTAGTTCTAAGTGCAATCGTCTCTCTCTGTCTCTCTCTATCTCTCTCTCTCTATTTCTCTCACTCTCTCTCACTCATTCTCACTCATTCTCTCTCTCTCTCTCTTTTTCCCTATCTCTCTCTCCCTTCCCCCCCTCTGTCTCTCTTTCCCTCTGTCTCTCTCTCTCTCTATTTCTCTCACTCTCTCTCTCTCTCTCTCGCTCCCTCTCTCTCTCTCTTTTTCCCTATCTCTCTCTCCCTTCCCCCCCTCTGTCTCTCTCTCCCTCTCTCTCTCTCACACACACACACACACACACACACACACACACACACACACACACACACACACACACACACACACACATTCTCTCTCTTGCCCCACATCCCGTTCCCCATGCGCCTTACGGACACTTAAAATTTTATTGTAACAAATTGCGAGGTTGTGGCGTTTAATATATAAGTCATATGGAATGAGAATATATTTTTTCATAAAAAAAATAATAAACTTGTTCGCCGCCGTACGGCGTGAACGCCCCCAAAAACACATGTCATAGATTAAGCGTTTCTAGAAGAAGAATACCGCAAAATTACAGCCTTCTCTCACGCTCGCCCTCGCCGCCGCAGCACCTTTCCTCGCCCCCCCCTCCCCCAACCCCTCCCCTCACCTCCCTCCCATCCCCTTCTCCCCCTCTAACCTCCTCAACACGGCACACTTAATAAGAAATAGGGTTGACGGAGGTTGAGAGAAAGAGGGTTTCTCGGGAGATGGTAAGAGAGCGGTGGAAGGTGCCTTATCATTGCTTGGAGGCCTCTCGCGGTTCGCATGTTCGGAGCCCCTATGGCGGCGGGTATTGCGCTCGTTTCCACGGGGGGGGGGGGGGCGCAGAAACGGGTAGGGCTGACCTTCGTGGGGCCCTTTTTTTTTTTTAATCCCACCATCTCTCCCAGAAGGGGTTTTCATTCGATATGCAAATTTCGCTCGCCCCGACGACGGCGACGCCTAGGTTTCGATCGTCTGCCGACAGAGGGAAGGAGCCGCGGTCGCGCGGCGAATTGTTGGCGAGGGAAGGGAAGGGGTGAGAGATCTCCTCCTGCAAAAACTCTTTCTTTCTCGTGAAATATCAACCGAATTCACTCCAAATCGGCAAATGCTCCGTTATTCGGGAAATTTTTAAAATTTTAATTTTCGCTCGCTAATAAAAAAAAATGGGCTGAGAAAAGATATTTCAGGTACTCACAATCAGTGTAAATCAGCGCATCAGTTTATAGCGATTGTGTTTGTAATTACATACATATTTTGTGTCTCTAGAACAGTACAATTCCAGCCAAATGATTTTTCCAAGAAATCGAGAAGATGTATTAAGGATATAAGAATTCGACCCAACATTATATTATCCATTCCTTTTTATTGTTTTATTTTAACTGGAGTTGAGGAGATAAAATTTACCGGAATAGATTAAGGGATTAGAACTTTTCCAACGAAGGAGGGGGGAAAATATGAAGATGACCTTTGATAAAAAAGCGTCCCATAATAAACTCCATAAAGGTACAATTTATGTTATTTTTATCTTCCCTAAAACAAAACAAATATTCGCTTTTGAACTCGTGCGAGCATATTGAAACGGTGCAAGAGAGAAGAGGGATGAGTCTGGTCGATTTGTAATTGCATTCTCGGTCGACAAATCCCAGCACACACCAAAGGCGCTCAGTTCGGTTCAGATAATTCGCAGATAAGGGGAGTGGCGAACAACAACGCTGCCATGGCAATATCAAAAGCGATCCAACAATGCGAAAGGCGCTACCTGTCTCGGGACCATCGTTCCGCACCCGATCTATTATTAGATATAAAATTCCATGGAAACCATTTTGGGTTGTTTTTATCCTCTGCTATATATAGGGTAAATAGGATATCGATATGGTTCACTATACGATTAAGCAAATGCGTACCGATGGGAAAATCAATTTAAAGTCCCATTGAGATATAGTCTTATCGGGTTAGAATTGTCAGATAACATTTAAGTTGTCCATCTGGCTCGTATCTCCTTTATATTCCTCATCTCTACATCAATTAAGCATCTCTTCAATCGAATTCTTACTTAAATCAGCGTAACTTCCTGCGAAAAATGACGAGATGATAATAACTTTTTTGCAATTACTACTCAGTATTGTTTCTTTGTATTATCAATCGACAGGACGAAAACTGACAAAGAAACCATTCGATCTTCTCAGTCGTGAAAACTCGAAATCTTATCCTTGACACGTAAACAAGTCAAAAAGAAATTGTGATGAGAAATACATTCCTCGCAGATCCGGAAGTTTTAGTTTCACACGCAGCAGTAGCGCGGGAAATATTCGAGCTCATTTGGTTCTTCATTTTTCCACTAGAGAATTATCGAGCTACTCTTATTGATAATTGATAAATACTTTTTTAAAAAAGATATCGCTCTTTTTGAACATATTTTAATCAATTTTTTATTTGAAAACTAGCTGCAGTACCCGGCGTTGCTGGGGTCAATTTGTCTAAGGATTGGGTAACTTTAAATTAAAAAAATCTGATGTGGCCAACACATGACTTTCTCCATATTTGGGGTATAGATATTTAAATTATTATGAGTAGCATTATAAGGCAAAATTATTATTTCGTATCGTAAAAGAAGACACGTCGTTGCCGTAAATTACGTATATTTTGAATGTTTACAGAATTCACCGCTACATGGTGTTGGCGCTGTAGGCTGGTATTAAGAAAAAGCGAAATATATCCGAAATGGATGGTTCTACGAAAATTAGTTTCAAACAAAACTTGGAAGAAATATTATTCTCTACAACTTTGGTCCTTACGAAGATTACCAATAACGATGTTGTTAAGGAGATATTTAACGGAAACCGAAAAACCGGTTATTTATAAATAACTCCTAAACAATAACTCCTATAGAAAATTGTTTCAAATGAAAACTGTAGGAAATTACATTCTCTATAACCTTTGTATAGAACTGTATATACAATAATCATGTTTTAACAAAGAAATATCGCAAAAACCGAATCGGGTTTCGAATAAACCGCGACTTCCGGTTAACCGATATTGTCCAAAAACTAATCAGTTCTTTGTGTTCATGTTAAAGTGTTATATATGAAGTTTGGTAACGATATGGCACGTACTTTTTGAGTTAGAGCGCCCACAATAACATACACACACACACGTACACACACACACAGACATCATTCCGAAAATAGTCTAAACGTGTTCTAGGGACCTCAAAACATATATTTCCGTTGAAATCTCGAAGTCGATTTTTTTCATGAATACAATACTTTCCCATTACTACGTATGGAGAAAGTAATTATGGGGAAACGGGGAGACATAGGCCCCCCAAATTTTGTATACACATTATAGAAGGGGTAGTGTACGACTTAAGTAAAAAACATTGAAAAAATATGTAAATTAAAAAAAAAATTCCAAGAGAGTGGGGGTTATAGGGGGGAGGTGGGGGGAAACAACGTTGCCTAAAATCTTTTCAGGGATGATATAAAATCATGTGCAAAGTTTAAAAGTTGTGGAACCTTTGGTTCTTAAGTTGTAAACGGACATACATACAACCCGACTAACTTATACATATATTAAGATTATTTAATGAAACAATCCTTTATGTGCACTACAAAGTGTAAATAGATACAAAATTCACAAAATACCAGATAATCAAAATATTTTCGAACTTTTAAACGCTATATGGCAAAGAAATATTAATTATGATTCGTTTGTTCATCATTAGACCACACAACTTTTATTTGCCTAAAACGTATTTTAACCTCGTGGAACATTCAATTTGGCGAATTTTAGATTTATTTCTTACATTTTAGTGCATATAAATGGTTGTTTTATTACAAAAAATAATACAAATTTCGTTTTTCAGCTCCAAGTCAAAGATTAAAAAAACGCCATTTGTAGAGAATGTTATCAAAGAACGTAAAAATATTTCACAGTTTAAATCCCAATATCGGACTTTTGAACACTCATTAAGAGAATGTCAATGAATAATTGAATATTTATTTATTTATATTCATTACTTCGTATGTTGTTACTAAAAATAAATTACAGTAAAAATTCTCATAAATGGTTCATTTTTCTGATTTTGCAGTATATAATATTTACCATTGCTCGCTTTCGTGTTTTAGTTGTCTATAATAGATTCATTGCAAAAATCGAACGGGATAGGTGATAGAAGGTTTCAGTCGTTTAAATTTTTTAATTAATTTTTAACCTTTGTGTGCAAAAGCTGAAGCAACTTAATTTTAGCTTTCGAAATGAACATTTTCGAAAAATTCCAAGAAATTTTACCTGCTGCGTTCATGGGCCAACTGGATTATCGCATTCCTCATCGTCTTAAATGAAACGGTCTTATCTGAGAATCTGCGAGTCCTTTCATAAAGGATCCTTACGTGACCTTTCTCTCCATTTTTAGCATTTCAAGGTTGAATGTGAAAGGTGCTTTTATTCAAATTAATCGCCAAAATGCTGCAAATGAACTTTTTTCGATCTACAGCAGAAACGAAAATTATTTAGGTTAATTTTCAGTTTCGGGATATGAAAGATTTTCGGCATCGATATACTATTACAGGTGAAAAACTCTACATAAATATTATTATGTATAAGTTGCTCATATAAGGAATGGCATTGACTAGAATTCAGTTAGGTTGATGTCCATTTCGGCATCAAATTGTACGAAATAATTCAAAAGCGGTTTACTCTATAAATATTATTAATTGATTGATCGCTAAATTATTTTCCAATGTCGTGTTATGGTAAATATAAAACCATTCCAACAATCAGCAACTCCAACCGCATGTACCCTTCCTTTTTTTTTATGAATAAAGTTAAAGCGGCTTTTTGACCTATATGAAGAGAAAGAAATGTACGTTTTGCATGACGCACCATTGAATGGATGGAATATGCCGAATATATATATATATATATATATATATATGTATGTATATATATTTCGAAATTCATTGTGTCCTTTAAAAAATAACCGCGAAATAATGGGAGTTCTATCCGTTAGGATAAATAGTAGGTCACATCGAACGATTATTTATCTTAAGAAGAAATCAAAAGTAGACCAAATAAAAAGTGTCCTTGGACCATTCGAAATGATGCAAATAATCCTTTCCATTGTCCCAATTACAAGCTCATTTTTACCATCAAAACGGCTTAATTCGGTTCTTGTAAATGGGTCATCGTGACAGATTCAGTTTTAGAATTTCTTTCACGCATTCACACTCGTTTTCACTGGCCCACTTTCACGTCTGTGAGCCTAAATACGATAGAATGATATTCGTAAAATTATATCAAATGAAAAAAATAGGAAAGCCTCAGATACGGTAAAAAAAATAATACGAAGATAATTTACTAAACTAATTTCCTGCACGTCAAAAATGAAGATGGATATTTCTCTCTCTCTCTCTCTATGCGATAGAGATAGAATATTCCCCTGTATATTATGCCGCCGGGAGTGCATGTGCCCTGACAGGCAGACGGAAAATGAAGAATTATTACATAAAGATGGCCATTTCGTTAGTTATACTTCCAGCCTTTCTGGACCTCGTTACATATAGGTCAATGTGGGGCACTGTGATCAGCATAGCATTGGACCGATAACAATTTTTAAGTTCAAATATCCGAAACGCGTCGAATTTTTTCTTCCATAACTTTTACGAGGCCTCCTGTTATCTTTAGCGAATTCACAATAACAAATGAAAGTTTTTTAGTTGAAGATGAAGTAAATATGTTTAGCTGCCAAATGAGGGATTCAAGATTCCGATTTAGACTGAAGCAGCGACAACGGCTTTATTTTCTACAGTCTCGTTACAAACATTATATAAATGCTAAAAATCATGACTTATGTTATCGGAAGACTTTGGCTTAACAATACAAGATAAAATTTCAAGTCACAAAACGTTTAGAGCATTGTAAAAATTCATTTATCGAAATATTTCGACAGTCTATGGAATTTTATTTTTTTTAATCTCGCTATATTTTATTTATTATCTTAAATGTCCTTATAATACCTATGTAAATAATGAGCCATGTCTGTAATTCCGTTCGTGATTTCATCACGATGCAATCGTTAAGAACAACTGTATATTTGCCATCTTCATGGGATTATGTGTACCAGATTTGGTTTAAATATGTGACGGTATTACGTGTGCACCTAAATAACTAATACTTTGGGTAAAATACAGTTTTATCGAGTTGTGCAAATTAAGTTTAAGCCACAATGTGTGCGTACGTGTATTTTTAAGAGTTCGTTTTCTAATTGTATTTTTAAAATGACTGCGGGTAAATGAATTTTTTTTTGCTCTCTTTTGTTTACATCCCGATTTTGTTTCCCAATTTTTAAGTAATTTAAAAATATTTCCTCTCTGAGTTTTGGTTACCTCATACAAATTCTCAGCATTGCACTTTTGAAAACGCGTTAACAAATGCTTTATTTTGATATCCCAATATTATATTTTACTGTTTCTATACACGCGTCTATATAGATATTAAATAAAATCTCGAACAAAATTTTTCTAAGGATTTAAGCAAAAATTTCGCTAAAGATGTTTTGTACGTATGTTATTTTTAATTTGGGGAAAAATTAACATTAATTTTACTAAAACATAAAAAACAAATTGATATAATCGTTTGATTTATTATTAAATTTTTAAAAATTATTTGTACAGATACGACATTAGAGATTACAATATCACTGTTGTTCTGAGTTTAACGAAGCAGCACGCAAAATGACACTCAAATGTTTCGCCAAAAGGGTCAATCCGACATTTCCGAGAAGAAAACAGTAAATTCGGCTTTGTTGGCGGATCGATGATTCGAAATCCAAGAATTTTTTATATAAACCTTTTGCAATTCAAATTCATTCACTCAAAGTAGGTCAAAATTCCAAAAGATTTCGTGCCAATTTCGGAGTCAAATCTATACTCGACACAAGCGTCTACAAATATATCGTTTAGGGTGAAAATATTTGGATTTATAAAACCTACATCCATCTAATTTTGACTGACCTATTTTATCAACACATCTTTCGAACCTGTGACACACTTATTCAATCGAGAACACATTTTCCAGGGGAAAATGATCCAAATATAGAGTTGAAGAAAAACCATATTATCTAGAAAAGGGTGTGAGTGAACTCATTTTATATTTGGGAAACCATCACAAAAATAATCCGTGCGAAACAAATAAAGGATAAAAAGTTTTAAAAGGTAAAGGAAAAACCGAAGAAAAACGTAATAAGATGGAATTTTTTTCCTTATATGATAATGTTTCTGGACAAATCTGTTTTAAGACTCACGGAGATATTTCAAAATAAAATCATCTAGTCTTTGTTTATGAAAAGTTTAGACCCTGCGCGTCATAAATGGCGTTGATTGTCGAATCGTAGATGACGTATTATCAGCAATCAATGGTAAAAATATACATATTATCAGCGCACGTGAAATCATTTAAATCACTTATAACACTGCCTCATATGTTAATAATTTCCTGTAAAATTTTCCTGTGTAAACACGGCGAACGTTTTCTTAAATATTAAAATATTTTCATAATGAAACTCATGTGCCTTTGTCCTTAATAGCAATGAAAACGGCGAAACTAGAAACCCATCAGGATTTCAGCCTTACATTCATAACAGCCATAAAAAAAACGAAAGAGGTTAGAAAAGGAAAGGTAGGGTTGAAAGGGAGACAGAGAGAGAAACGGGGCGAAGGAGAGAGGTCGACCCCATCATCCACAGCAGAACCGCATATAAAACTTAACCGCCCTTAAATACTTGAGGTCAGAGCTATAGGTCGCTCATATAACGACCGCCTCGAAATGCATGTGCTGACCAAGCGAAGGTAGTTGTGCAAGAAAAAAACGGAAGGAGGGGGGAAATAAAAGATTCCGGAGATTTACGGCCACTCCAGAGAGCAACGAGGTATCTGAGGGAGGAGAGGAGGAGGGAGGGAGATGAGGGGGGGAAGTGCAGGCCTCCTTCTTATCAGATGTTCGAGTCGCCTGAGGCGGCGGCGACAAGCCATCCAAGGCCACGTGACCAAGCTTTTCTTTCGTGCACCAAGGTTGCACTTCTTTCTTCCTCCAGAAAGAGAGAGAAAGAGAGCGCTAAGGGGAGGAAGAGAGAAAAATAAGAGGGGGGGCGTAGAACGGTGCCCGTGCGTGACCGTCAGTAAAGGGTCAGACTTCCGGAGAGAACCGCGTAATATTGCCCAGACGGAAGAAAGAGAAGAAAGGGTGGATAAAGGAGAGAGAGACGGCGGTCAGGTAAGGACCCGCGCATGCGCAGAATATTAAGTACCATATTATTATTTTCTCGTACCAAGACCTAATTTTTTTTGGAAGGGGTTGCTTCAGCACAGTGAGACGAATTCCCATTAGGTGGAATTCCTTATTAAGTCGTCGATGCGATCAAAACATTTTTCCTAGCGATCGGAAAAATTCAAAATGAAAGAATTACAAACCCCTTAAAAAGGTCGATAAATAGGTTGAATTTAATCGACGTCCTTTATCTCATGTATGTACTACCGCTAGAACCGAATGTAAAAACGTTTCCTTTCTGTAAAATTGCTCTTTACAAATCAACAGTGATAATTTGACTTGTGTATGCCGCTCGGGGAGACATTTTCCTTTAGACCTCTGATTTGGTAGACGACGGATGGTTGGAGTATCTGCCGACGGTTACTGAGGTCGCGAGTTCGAATCCCGCCTAGGACGTGGATGTTTGTGTTCGTAAGGTTTATACGTAAGAATGGACATTAATGTCAAAATATCAACATAAAAATAAAGACAGATTATTATTATTATATTATTCAAAGAAGGTTTCAAGTTTCGAGTTGACCGATCCAGAGTTTCGAGTAATAAATTTGATTTCGTGCATATTAATAAACATTCAGACTCGAATGTCATTTTCCGGTGGGATAAAAGTGAACTGCCTCGTGTCTTTAACGCTTTTTCGACATCACCAGGTGTCACGCACTATTCCTTTTATCGCGCTGCGCAAACTCACGCCGCCGGACGGACAGCTCTTCTCAAATGCGGCCACTAGGAAATTTCGGTGCGGCCACCACTAACTTCTCCGTCATGCAACGGGTCCTCAAACCCAGTAATTCGACTGAAACCTTCCAGAGCGTTCTCTGACAGCTTCGCTTTCATAGTTTTCACTAATGTTATCGTAAATATTAGATCAACTAGCAAGTGCGTCTGCCTTGTGATAATATGTTTGATTATAAGTGCCAAAATTCAGTTCAATAAATCGCCAACTACAGCAACCAGGCTTAGTCATAGTTGAAACTGTTTATATAATTGAGATATTCCAAAACACACGATATTAGACATTAATTAACATGTGAAAGAAGATGTGTGGAAGAACATTTAGTGCACTTCATTTTCTCAAAATTAAATACCGGAACAAGCTGAAGGACGAGCATATTTGTAGCTGCTCTTCGGTTAACTGTAGAAGACAGGGGTTTGGATGAATTTCCGTTTAATAAACTTCTTTGGCTATAAGAGGTATGTAAAATAATTAGTTATTTCATGTTTATAAAAAATTTTGATCTTACATGAGTTTGAAGACTTATATATACTAAAAATTAAAAAATATACAAGTGCAGCCACGGGACAATCACCATGGCCGCACGTATGGCCACGACAAGTTTTTTCATGAGAACTCCTGGACTAAGAGACGTGGTATTCGGCAAGAAAGCCGATTCATCCATCCACAGTCGCGGCGAGAAGGAACCATTCCGCGTTGTGTTAAATGTCTTAATAAGGGTGTATATGAAACATGTTTGACCTAGCACCAATCGATCGCTTTAACAGGGGTTCCCAACCTGGTGCTCGCGAGCACAGCTGCGCTCTTTGGAATCCTGATGGTGCTCTGTGACAGCCTAACTTTGCTCTTCTATGGTACTTAATATCGCGTTTATTAGAGCCAGTAATGTAATTCGCCTGGTTTATTTCTTTCTAAAGGTATTCAAGATCATTAAGAATAACTTTGATGCTGGTTTGATTTTATTTATCATCATTACCACTCTAGCGGAAGTGTAGCGGTGTTCTTTCGATATTCTTGGATACGACATGGCGCTCGCTTAATATTCTAGTATACAAGTTGGTGCTCGCCACATCGAAAAGGGAACCCCTGGCTTATAAGCTAATGTTCATTTCTCATGAGTAATCGCACGGTCTAGGGAAGAAGAAAACTAAACAAGGAAAGCTCTCTAGTTTGAACTGCTGCAGTTTCATATTAAGAATAAATTTCTAAGCGTCTCATGATTAAAAGATGCAAAACGCCAGCCACATTAAACTGAAATTATAAATAATATTGGAACACTAAAAAAATGCTCGAACATTCATAATCTCTTCATATAAAAGGCTCATTCCGTCACTTGCTTTTAAAAACCTGTATTTATCGAACATCTCGACTAGGCAGAAGTTTGAAATTTGGCAGAAATGCTCAAGCCAAGCATTAAAAGTCAATGACGAAAAAAATTCACACAAAAAAGACCTGGGTCCGACTCCAGGACATAATTTCCGTTTCCCTTTGGATGACATGTGAAAGGCATTTTTTTTTTTGCCGTGGAGGATTTCATTTTTAATTAATGATGCCTTCCCCCAAAAAGCGAAAGGCTTGCCTTCAGGTTGGGGAAAAACCCCAAGACGAATCACATCGTCCAAGCCCGATGCGGGATTCGAAGAAGCGACCTTTGGTTTAAGAAGGTATTCACACCACCTACCGCTATTAGAGTACGCGTCGAGCATATGGGATCCGTAGCGAAAAGCCGCTAGATTCGTCAAAAATTGTTACGATAGAAACAGAAGTGTTACAGGCTTGATACAGGACTTAGGATGGGAATCACTAACTGAGCGCCGATCACGCTCTAGGTTAAAACTTCTTGAAAGATTTAGAACGCATATATTCTCCAGCGACGTCGAAGAAATAATAAGAGCGCCAACTTATATTGGTAGAATGGACCATCCTCGTAAAATAAGAGAGATAGCCTGTAGGACTGAGGTACAAAGACTCGTTTTTCCCTAGAACGATAGCTGATCAGAACAGAAGTTACGATAAGTAATCAGCCGACGTAGGGTGATACTATTCATTATTATGCGCTTTCCCTTGGTGCTATTGCACCCCCTGCCATACACCATTGCGGTGGTTTGCAGGGTGAACTGTAGATATAGATATACATACCAGTCTAACCCGGCCGGCAAAATTTTTCAAATTAAAATTAGAAAAAATTGAAGATCCATATTTGGACCGAGACTTTTTTTAAGAAGAATGAATAAAGTTCCTTGTGTATTCTTATCGTCGAATTTTGATACAATTTAAAAATATCTCACATTTGTCGTTTATATCAATTTGTTGGAAAAAATAGCCTTGGGTGTCTTGTGAACTATTGAATGTTTTTGTAAAAACCGAGCTTCAACTGAATTCTCAATCTCAATACACCCACGAAATAGTGCATCTTGATTCAACTCGAGAATATTTTAATCCATAACCCGTAGTTTTTGACGGGCGCTTACTCTAGAATCAAATATTTCAAATAAGATCAATTTCGAGCCATAGACGAGGCCGACTCTGTTATTTTGTAATGAAGAAATTAAATTATTTGAAATATTGATTGGAAACGTGAAATTAATAATCATGTAATATATGTTTATTTTGAAATATGTAAAATGACATAAAAGTCCCAAAATATGGAAAATGAAGTATTTCTTTAATTTTTTGTATTATTCAAAATAATAAATTAAATTGAAAGTTACTTAGATATTCAGGGTAAATAAAGATGATGTTATATACAAATTCACATCGTTAAAACGAAAAAAAAATTAAATTAACTTAAATTGGGTTTTGAACCCCGGAACTTCCCATCCGTCATCCAATGCGCTGACCATTACACCAACAGGACCGGAAGTCCAATTTGCGCGATTTGAACTTCCGGTTACGTTGGTGTAATGGTTAGTGTGTTGGATGTCGAACGCCAACTTCAGGGGTTTAAATCTCAAGATTTTTTAAAATATTTTTTTATCGATATATATGCATATATTTATCCAGACGGTTAACTTATATTACTTTGATTATATAATGACATTTTCTGGGATGTATTTTTCTTAAAAAGTAATTTTTCTTTGTTTAATAATTTAAAATGTTGGGGGCGATATTCGCCGCCTTTGGACATGGGCGGACCTAGGCTTCATCCAAGGGGGGGTGGGGTAATTTAGGTGTGAATAAATATATTAATAAAAAATGTTTTTTTAAAAATAAATTTTTTATTATGCACTGAAAGGATTAAAATAAATTTTGATTGACTACAATTGTGAGTTCTGTTGTTAAGGAAAACCAAAATTCGCTATAATTCCCGTAGAATAAGTTTCTTCTTATACAATATTGCTGATTTACTTAAGCTCATTAAGAACATTTGTAAAAGTTATATCGTATGTCGCTTCAAATTACACTTTCAAATATCCTGTTTAATTATACATAAGTGTACGTCTTGTGAGTTCGACTTTCCACTGAATTTTAAGTACCCCTTTGCGGGTATCAGCTGAAAGTATAATAAAATTACTTTCAGCTATATATTATAGATATAAGATATCGAGTGAGGTTAATATAAAAGTTATTTAATAAAATATTTGAAACTACCTTATTTAATATATATTTTAATCGGAAAAACGAAATGTAGGACTTAATAGCAAATAGTGAATACATACAGTGAAATGGTAGTCTATTATAGTGAAGCGATTGAAAGAACTTAAATTATCAACTGCTCAGCACGATGGACGAGATTTAATTGGTAATTTTTCGAGTGTTCAGAAATTCTAGGGGGGGCGGGGATAATTACCCCCTCTTGAATCCGCCAATGTTTGTGGAAATAAATTTCCTGAGAATGTGAAATGGTGCGAGGACACCAGAAAATCCCTTAAAATGGAGTCCTTTGATGTGGAAAAGGCATTAATATTGAGTTTGAAGCCCACGATATACAGTAGATACCAATCATAGTAATTTTCTTAAAACAAAGTGTTACGTGTAAATCCCCGAGGCGTAAGCTAGCTTCTAGTAATTTTCAATCGTTACGTTAGGGGGAACTACCTGTACTCTTCATGCACGTTTTCTCCGGAAGCTTAGAAAACGAACTCCACCTGTCAAGAAAGCGTCACCTCACCTTGTCTAATAATATAAAGGAATACTGAAGGGTAAAAAAAATCCTGTATAAATAAGGGTGAGGTGCAGCAACACAACCTGTGTTCCGTGCTGGTTACTTAAATATAAAATACAAGACATTAACTGAAAAAGGGGGCCCGTTTCAATACAAATTCAGTGATACCCAATACATATGTGTGTGGTTAACCGTCTATGCAGGAAAAATGCAGAATCAAAAAACCCTTCCAATTATATATATATATATATATATAATATATCTCCTCGAATAGCGAAGGCATACAGTATTTTACAACGTTTGGCGCATAATTTTACCTCACCTTATCTAATCTAATAATAATAGCCTGTCTCCCCATTTCACCCTCCTATCGTTTGTTTCGCGAAATGCATGGTTTTTATTCCTGCCAGATATATAAACGGGCCTTACTTATCAATATGCATCATCAGAAAGACATCGATCACCATTATAATCACAATTAGCCGCCAAACCACGTTTGATTACACGTTTTTGTTCCTACCGGAAAGCGGACGACCATAAATTACAATCACAGAAATATGAAAAATGTGCGATTTCGTGAAATTGTATAACTTTTAAATAATGGCAGAATATGTTCTAGTTAAGGAAGAAGTGCTACAGAGATTAGAAGAAAAAAAGAAAAATACCACACGTGACAAAACAGAGGAAGGATAATTTGTTAGGACATATATACTGGGAAGAGATAGCTTGTTGAAGGAAGTAATTGAAGGAAAAAAGGAAGAGGTAGGAGAAGGATTCAAATTGCTGTGACGAATTGAAAGAAGGTAGAAGTTGCGAACAATTGAAGAGTGTTGATTGCTCAAGATAGAAATAGATGGAGGGCACAGTTTTGTTTGTAATAAAAGACATGTTCTAGGACAGAAAACGAAACAAATTAGGGAAGTGTACATCGTATCAAAGAAATTATATACGTGTACGTAAGAGAAACAACGTTATAAAGTTATTTTTTCGTCATAAATAATCCATTTTCTTCCTATTTAAAAATATCGCATGCACACGTAAAGAAATTAAAGGTATTTTTTGCGAGATTGTTTATGTTAGCGACAGTGAAGAAGTAAGAAAGAAATGAAAGACGTTCAACTCGAAATAATGATTTTATTGATAACGGCTACTCCGACGATAAAAAGGTATAGTAAAAGATATTAGTTTTACAAGCTTTGTTTGAAAAATATTTTGATGTGACTAATACTTGAAGAGATATGACGGAAAATTCACTTTTTGTCACCAGTAAAGTGGTACCCCTGATTGCGATACGTGATTCATTCGTGTGATTTTCTTATTATGTTTGACTGTAAGTCCTTAATATCACATATAATGAAAATCGTTTGGTAGAAGCCGAGAACATACGGACGGACGGACGAACAGACAGACAGATGGACGGACGGAGAGACCGATGCTAATAGGCGCTCACGCTGGAAGCGTTTAGTCACTGTTAATGTCTACGTTTGCATCTTCAGAGAAAGTTTGCATTACGCACATTTTGCTGTTATAAATCCGATATTTTCATTGGGGCGATCATGATGAATGCATTCGCCAGCGAAATTTTCGTGTTTACGCTCCCTTCTCTGTTAATTAGTCAAATATTTGCGGAAAAATAAAGAAATATGTCTTCTTCTTTAAGAACTCCACTTATCCTCCTAAAGAAAACACGCCGTGAAAAATGAAGATGGATTTTGACATCGCTTATTGCCTTATTGATTCAAAAGAGAAGCGTTACTTCGCGTGTCGGAGGATATCGGCTGACCAGCCAGCGTTTGTATGTCAGGCCAACAAATCTTCCAAAAGGGACTTTTTTTGCAGTTTGAATGTCATGAATTAGGCAAGGGAACGGCGGCTATCGGAGAGATAAGTGTATGGTAGCACACGGACTCGGAATCGGCTTCAATTGGTTACCCATCCACGCTAATTCTTCGCTCACATATATTGGTAGCAATTATATATGCATGTTTTTAGAGATTTTATGGAAAACACCTGGCATTGTACAAATAGGAAATACGGAATTTTATAATGGCTGCGAAATCCCTGTTTATATTATTATCCGATTGTTGAAACTATCTTGTGAATCTTTCAACTGTCATATAAATTCCCGATTTAACAGTACCAATATTCTACTTTTGATTATTTTCTTAGAACGCATAATTAAACTAAAGTGGCTTATGAATCTTTGATATGTTCAAACGTAGGTTAGTATGAATGTATTTTTGACGCTTAAACTATATGGCCTATATAAATATAAATGTTGATGAATTCCGATACACACAGGGGCAATTCAGTGTAATTTGGGTGGCATAGCTTCAGGAACATTGGTGCACGTTGGGTGTCATAATTACAGGGGCATTGTAGTGTAAGTTGGGAGGCATAAATTCAGGGGAATCTGTACACATTGGGTGGCATAATTCCAGGGAGCCCATAGTGTACGTTGGGTTGCGTGAAATCAGGGGATATTTGTTGCAAGTATACGTTTTAGTGGAAAATATGTGTAAGTAAGAGTAACTTCAAGAAATTGTTATATATATGACTTTTTGCGGTATTAAAGTAATTTGATTGCTTTTAAAATGACAGTTGCCAGCGGAACAATTATATAAAATTCGAAAATTTTACCATAGTAACAGAAATAAAGCTATCATTGTCGACGTATATGAACTAAAACTAAATCCTGCTATTCTATGAAATAGATTTAAATTGAAGCTATGGAAAAATTTTATTGTCTACAATAACAGTCGGCAACCTTTACCAAGTAACGTGCCAAATTCACGCCAAAGTGTGGTCTCGCGTGCCAGTAATGAATTTCAATTTAATTAAATGATCATTTTTAGTTTTTTATAACCCACAGTTTATTTAAAGGATCACATTGTAAGCGGAATCCATTTGTACCTGTCTGATTTTCCGTATATTTTGTTTATTAGTCACAAAGGCGGAGCGAGAGAGAACAGGCACACGAAATGTGTGAGACCAACGCTACATAATAGACCAGGGGTGGCCAACTATTTTTTAAGGTCGGCCAATAAAATTTTTTTTGGGGGTTCACTATCCTATTTTCCTTAATATCCGGTTTAAATTGATAGTTTATGCTAACTTAAATTAAGCCAAAAATAAACAGGAATGATAAAAATAATAATATACTTAAACAGATTTCTTTAAATGACATTTGAAATATTAAATTAAAAAAGGAAAATGTTGATATAAATATTTCAATGCGATTTTTGAATCTGCTTTTCAATTAGGTAGCAATTTCTCAGTATCAGGACTAATTTTCGACATAGATAAAAGGAGCGGACTGCCAATATGAATGTCTGCTAAAACAGATCCATATTTGTTTTTGACAAAGTTTGTTGTAGAAAACATGTTCAGAAACATAGGTTGATCCAAATGTGCACACAAGACGCAGTGCCGGGTCATACAGTTCAGGGTACATGTTTTTGGGAACAAATTTCCAAAACGCTTTTTAATCTGGAGAAGTTTGTGACTCACAAAGGTAGCGAAATTTTACTACGAATCCTGAGTGATTCTTATTGTAAGCATTTTCCAATGGAATTTTTGGTGGATATTTCTCTATTTCGCTGTCCAAATTAGAGAATGGATTTATGAAGAGAGAGAGAGAGAGACGTTGTTTCTTTCACCTTCGAAGTCTTCAAAACGGAAGCTAAACGAATCATATAGCGCTGCAATAGCGGAACGGTACCTATCAAAGTGCTAACAAAAATTATTACTTTCACTTTGAAAATGTTTTAGAGTTGAAAAGTGTTCCTCTTTTTTCTAAAATAAACTCCTAGAAAATAATTTCAGTATATCCTTGAAAGAATTTACAAGGTTAAACATAGGTGGAAATCAGCATTTTTACCTTGTATATGATTATTTAAATCGTTAGGATGGTTTATCGTATCTGCTAGGAAAGCTAAATCACAGAGCCAATTTCTGTCTTTAAGTCGATCACACTCAGTTGGTGACTCATGTTTCTCTTCCAAAAACTGAAATACTAGCTCCTTCAACTGAAAGACACGTGCCAGCGCCTGAGCTTTTGAAAGCCAGCGGACAGAATAATGCAGAAGCAACTCTCCGTGTTCGTTGGTTTCTCCTTGAAAGAACATTTGGAACTCCCTACTATTGAGGATCGTATCATTCAAAGGATGCGCGTCTCTGTGAGACACGGGAACCCAGGAAAGAAGGTAATGGGACAGAACTGCGAAATGACCCGCAGCGCAGAAATAGATGCTTCTTCATTAATCTTTACCGAAAATCCTTCATCTCATTCTAAAATCATAAGTTTTTACGGAAAATTATTCACACCCATGAATGGCAACTGTGGTCAACAGACTCTTGGAGATGATTTCTCCAAGAAATTCCTTGTTTTCTTATCTTGGAGGAAGTCGGCAAATTTTATCTTACATGAGAAAAGAAGGCTCTCACGAGAGCATTTCAATAAATCGATTACGTTGGCCGTCATATCTTGAAAGTGACCCGAGACCCTTAAAGATTATCGGATGCGGTCGAAGGAGGTAGAAGGAAGAAGCAACAAACCGGGCACTTTCTTTTGTCCGAATACCAGGGATATTTTCCCTGCAACAGCATAACGTGGAATAATAGCGTAAGGATAGAGTGGGTAATTCAAAATAGAGGAATTGTGGGATAACCCGCAAACTATTTTAACGGATACAAATAATAGGTTCCACTAGGACCAAAAATATTTTTTTTCGGTTGAGTGCTCGGCTGAGTACCGCGGGTCATATCAAATGTCGTCAGCCATCGATTGATCACCCCTAGAATGTACTATAGAGGGAAATAATTTCCCTTACTGTAAAATATAAAGTTAGTTCACTAAATTTCCAAATTTCGTTGATGGTATTTACTACATACTTGTAATACATGTATGCTACGAATTTTCCATCTTCGTTGTCATTTCTTTTTTCGCGTGCCATTGAAAATCATCTCGCGTGCCATAGGTTGCCGACCCCTGGTCTACAACTTTGGTAATGACAAATATTCATGTTAATTAATCCCTATAGGAGATGTTTGGTAAAAACGAAAAAAATACAGAAGTAATCGCTTGACCGGTTGTAGCCAAAATCTAATAAGATATCGAATTTTTAGTGAAAATATACAAGTTTGTGCCGACTTGAGTGGTATTTCTTTTAGTTAGAACGCGTAAAATATTCCTCTCACTCAGACACACATCGAGAAAAAAGTGAAATTATACTTTAAAACGGGTATTTCCCTTGAATAACCGAATTCGATATTTTCATGAAAACAACATCTTCTACTAATTATTTTAAAGAATTTGTATATATGTATGTTATAATAATTATAATTTGGTAGATATTTATATCACTGTTGTAAAGCGGCATAATTGTTTACCATTTCTACTGTACGTACTTAATATTTCATTTATATGAGAATGTGTACATGATTTATCGATATAAACTTGACAACGGATGTTGCATCGTGATGACAATGTCTTTAGATCGATTTTTTTTATTTTTGACCAACTAATTTATCTTTTTAAATAGGCATATAAAACTTATTCTGATTATTACGAAAGTGTAAACGAAGTACACGTAAAGAAATGTACATTTTCTTATTTTTTTAATGAAAAAGCCCAAATTAACTAATTTTATGTCGAACTTGAGCACTACAAAAACGGTACATATTGCGTTGTTTTTTTTGTGTTCTGTGTTGTTTACTATTTGACTTGTATAATAAACACAATCTCAGATTCCGTATCTACATACATACACACAGACACACACACACACGCACGCACACACACACACACACATATATATACCATAAATTATCATGACAAAAAATTACAATGGCCTTATGTTTTTAAACGTTTCACTTTCTGAATGATCGTAATTCTCCTGTTAAATTTTAACGGGCAATTCTACTAGTATCCTATGTCAGGGATGGGCAAACAACGACGCGCGGGCCATATGTGGCCCCGAGAGAATTTCATACGGCTCGTGAAGCTTCGATGAAAAAGAGACCCTTAAAATTTAACACAATTTAATATTACTTTTGGTAAAATTATGACAATAAAACCTCCAGTTTTGAAAATTTAGCCTTAAAATCCTTGTTTGTGATTGTTTTTCACTTATGTATGATGCCCAAGAATGTAAGCAATTTCCGATTCAAACTCTAATCTGGCCCGCCTAAGCAGTTTCAATAGCTGAAGAATCCGCAAACACCTATGCGACCCACCATGCAGAAAAGTTTGTCCGCCCCTGTCCTATGTAGGTACTGGAGAAACTAGAAAAATAAAAATCTGGTCATAGTCATCTCAGTTCGGTTACTTTTGATTAATTATGATTCCTATGATAGGATCTGGTGTTCTTGATTGCTTTGAGATATTGTTTCTTGTTGTCCTTTACGCCCTTAAAGATGAGCCGTATGAGACTCCGGACCAGACGTCGGAAGTTGCGCCAAAAACCGTATATATAATAAACCCTCTAATATCAAAACTTTGCGGCGACGAGAACTAAATGCAATCTTCCTTTTCTTGAAACAGAAATTCTACGCGGAAGAGATACATTCACGATTTTGGAACACCTCAAAATAAAACACACCAATTTATTATTTTCTTCGTGTAACTTTTGTTTTTTCCTATGTTTGGGATAATTAATTCTCGGAGGGACACTTTTATGCTAATCAGATGGTTTTATTGTTTCAAATCCACAGGAAACTCCTTGAGGAAACGAACGAATAAGAAAAGTCGAATGCTTGCATTAATTCATAATGAGGTCGATATTGGCAGATGTTCCGCGAGTTGACCGGTCGATAAGCCCAGCGCCTTCTCCTTAATTATCGCGGTCAATTCCTGTTCTTTTGTCAGAATCGACGATTCTTATAATTCAATGGATGAAAGAATTTCACAAATAAAATGTAGTACTATACGGTTTTTTTTACATCGCCATTGATACGACTAAAGAGGTTACATAACGTGAGGTCTTCATTCTAAGCTAGGTATTTGTTTGACAACAGATCGATGGTCGTTCTTGCGTCAACACATTTCCCCCATTTCAAGGTAACAGCGACATTTGCTTATGCGTGAAACGGTTTTTTTTTAGATTTTATTGACGTGATGACATTTTTTATCGTTCATTTTTACTTTTAAAATTATCCGAGCCTATCGATCGCGTATTTCGATAGATGAAAAATTTTTGAGAATTTTTATTTACGATTTTCATTCTATTTCAACGGGTGGTTCCGAAAGGCTTCTAATCGGTTGCTAATCAGGCGACAGCAAATTTTGCTAACACTTTTAATGAGACGCATCACATTTATTTTCATGCCCAGTTCTTTGCGGAACCCTTTTAAATTGGGCATATATTACTTCAAGATCTTGTCAAGAATGTTTCGTGATGTGCAATAAAATAAAGCAAGTCATAGATTTGTAACTTTGTTGGTAACCATCTATCTAAATTGTTTGCATGTATGAATGTATATACGATATGTGTATACCGTATTAGCCCGAATATAAGGCGACCCCCACTTTCCTGAAAGACAATTTTTGAAAAAAACCTCGCCTTATATTCGGACTATTACGGTATGTATTTTTATAATTCAGCAACTACAGCAAGAGAAATTTGCCATTTTAATCTAAATGAAGAGTTAAGTGGTGTAGTTATATTTTTATACCGATTTCATTGACCTTTATAATTTTTTTAAATATTTTCTTTTTTCATTTTCTCCATTTGGATAACATAGGGATGAGTGCAGCTAGTTTTTCATTCGAATTTTAAAATTACTTATAAACACTGTACGAACTTGATACATAGATGTTTCTATGAAAGAAAGAACAAGGTTTATTTTTATTTAAAACAGAATCCGAATCTTGATCGAATTAGCGTAAAAATTCGTATAGAATAAGAAATATACGTGATTTTATCAGTTTTACGACAATACCAATTATAAGCTACCATGACAACTGCGATTGTCGCTGAAGTTTAGCCGTTATCGAGAAAATTAAACAAAAATGTCTTAATTCGAGTTGAACAGAAATTTTCTTGCATGGTTACTTCTTCATTGTTGCTAACATGAACAATCTCACAAACAAACGTTTAATTTACTTACGTTTGCATGCTCTATTTTTAAATTGGAAGAAAATGGATTATTTATGATGAAGAAAAGAACTTTAAAACGCTATTTCCCTTACGTACAGATGTAAAATTTCTTTCAAATACTCCATTGCACGAAACGCGCCCATTTGTGATACGCTGTACACTATCCTAACTTGTTCAATTTCTGTGTGCGATTTTATTTACATGGAAACCAAATATTTATTGATTTTAATTGAAATATTACTAATAAATGGTTTTCGATATTTTCGTGTTGCGTAGAGTTCTCCAAAGCAAACTGTTTTTCTTAAATACGTATGTAATAATTAGACATATGTAGGTTGTCCACAAATTGTGATTTCCAAACCTTTGAAGATATAGTCACGAAACTTCGCATAGGTAGGTATATAATTTTACCCTGCGGGTAACATAGGCTATATGGCGATAAAAAATTTGGGGGAAGAAGGGCGTAATTCAATAATTATTTTTCCATAAGTTTACACGTAGTTTCCGATTTTTCAGAGTCCAAGATTTTCTTCCTTCATTCATTTAAATAGGTAAGAGCGGTTTCCTTCAGTTTTGCTTTATTCGACGTTTATAACTGTGTGCTACCTTATTCATTCAATGTTTACGTGTCACTTGGTCGAAATTTTACATTCACTAAATCCGTTGAAATTCAACGGGCACTTCCGCTAGTAACTCATATATGTTATAACCATGGAAAAATAAGAAAGTCAATGATAAGTTGAAAATCTTATGTTGAGATAAAAATCACCTTTTGGGGGAATTCAAGCAGGACTATTTTTAAATCAAATGGAAAAACTTTTATACAAACTATCTGCTCCTACTAAATAAAACTGTATTAAAAATACATACAAGCATATTATTATTTACATTACGTAGAACAAAAATAACAATGCTGAAAACACATTCTGTCTAACAATTGACTGCTGCCCGATTATTTCGTGTCCGTATCGTTGCGTACGTTTTTACTACCGTCAGAAGCGTTTGCATGCATTCTTAAAGACGGAAAATAACCTGTTTGTCACGAAACATCAAGCGTTGACTGAGCGGTGAAAATGAAAAGGTTGAAGAAATTAAAGTCTGGCGAATAATCCTTTGTCTTCCAGATTGAGACTTGGCCGTCAGGTGAAAATTTTATCTTTTAAGTAAGATGTTATTTAAATCAAAGGATCGAGTTTTGAGGTAATAATTTCATGTCGGAAATTTAAGAGTATTATAATTGGTAGCAGTTGAGACAAGGTCGTGAGAATGACTGCACAACTTGGAAGTCCTGACTTTAAATAAAGCCGTTTTGAAGTCGAAATTGTGGTATCATCAATTCGAGAATTTTATTTTATTCAAATTACTTAATTTATTAAGAACCACATTTACCATTGTGATTGACGGAGAAAACCCTCCGTCCCCTTGACGAGTTTCTCGACCCATAAGAAAACGTTAATAGCCACGCCATTTTATATCGTTGAGCCATTGTAAAAAGCTACAATTATAGTTCTTGGCTTTATTTAAAAAAACTAGTTTAATTTCCCGTCAAAAATTACGGGTATGAATGGACAAAACACTGAATTGAAATGAAATTTATGTAAAAATTTTGATGAAAATAAATAAACTAAATAGTGGAAAATAAATATGTACAAAATTTACGTGTTTGGATTCTCCAGGAATTAAAGACGGTTTTGCAGCATATGAAATTTGTAAAGCAAAGAAATTTTGGTGAAGGTTTATTTGTTAAGGATTACGATACATAACTTATATATGCCCACAACTATGTTACTTTGTGGAATATTCAGTTAATAGGAGCGTATTACTTCTGTGGAGTGATTTCCCTTCTAGGATGCGCGCGCATCTTCAATTCCCATTTTTTCTAATGGAATTCGCTCCCTCCCCCCCACTATACATATTACCTCCGATCACCAAGGTAATTTCTAGTAATTTTCAATCGCTACGTTAGGAGGTACTACCTGTACTCTACATGCACGCTGTCTACCGGAAGCTTAGAGAAAGAACTCCACCTCGCAAAAAGCGTCACCTCACCATATCTAATAATATAAAGGATGTGAATTTTATATTTGACTAGCGTTTGACCAATACACATGGTGTTACTTTGTAAACGCTATTCGATATCTGATCCTATGGAATAAAGCAAGCAACATGGGAAACCGAATGACAGTTAAAAAATAGGAGTATATTTATTTTGAGAATCAAACATTATTAAATGATTAATTTTGCCCTTGGTTGCATTGCGTGAAAAAAACAACTCCATCCAACTTAAATTTCATACAAGTTGCTTATTTCATTGCTCGATTTGTAGAATTTTAACGGATAAAGGAAAGAGAAATATAAATATGCATTTGCACCCATTGAACCAGAAGTGAGCTCACATATTTTTTATGCAACATAAGAAAATAAACCTGGATTTTTAAATGTCTTAAAATTTTTTTAGCGATTTTAAATAATTCAATATAACACACCTCGCCGTGATTGGGTAGCAAGGGGGGAAAGATGGAGGAAAATTGAGAAACGCGATCGCATAATTTATAATAAAAAGTGAGATGTGTTTATTGGATCAGGGGGATAATGAAAAATATAAAGTAGAGCGGGAGAGTGAGTGCGAAGAGGATAATTTGAAAGAGAATTAAAGAGAGAAGGTTAAAATGCAACGCGATCGAAGATTCTTCGAAGGGACTAGAACGAATAAAAAAAGCGCGTGCGTTGGACTTGGCACGTTGACTCAATTCTTGGAGTTGGTTGTGGGAATGGACGGCGGTAGAAAAAGTGAGAGAGGGGAGAAGGGAGAGAGAGAGGGAGGGAGGGGAAGGGAGGGAGAGAGAGAGAGAAGGAGGGGAGGGGGAGGAAATAAGGTTAGTGGGTTGTGAGAGGTGGTTGGCGCCGGTGCGAGAGGGAGGAAGAGATTTCCTCTTGCTCCAATTCTGTTATCTCCCGCCCTTTAGGCGAATGCGATCCTTATCCCCCTTTATGAATTCTCAGAGGGCCCTCCCTTCTTTCGGCTATCCCTTCCACACCTGCCACTAATACTCCAGTGTTTTTTTTTTCGTCTTTGCCTCTCCCTCTCTCTAACAATTACGACTCTCGACCTCATTTTCCAGAATCGTCGATATATATACCGCCTCCATAGAAGCGAGAAAATAAACGCGACCCTACCCTCCCCCTCCCCCCTACTCCCCCTCCCCTTCATCCACCCCTATATCTTCCTTAGGTGGGCGTAATCCAGCGGTTTCGTCACTTCCGGTGGGCGTTTCCTCATTTTTATTTCCTCCCGCTCAACTCTCCGCTCCGACTCCCCATATTTTTCTGGAGCTGGTTTTTTTTTCACTCGAGAAATGAATATATATATAGAAATAATCCTTTTGAGTTTATGGATTACTGCTTATAAATTTACATCGCAAATAGGCGAGGACCTACTTCCTTTGTGTGTTAAACATATACAATTTAAACATTCGTTTAGGTAAATATTTGTCGGCAGATACGTTTATCATTTATTTTCCTGAATTATAAAAATAATATTCTAAGTATTTGAAGCATCGTGAAAATGTTACACAAACTTCAGTTGCGTAATATTTTTTGAGATGCATTTTTTGTAAATGCGATAACTTCCAAAATTAAACATTATTATACATTGAACTTCACTTTAAATAACGTGCATTATAGTATTTTTACATTTCATGTGTTAAAGGGGAAATTTATAATTACAAGTTCATTGCAGTCGTCATTTTGATCCGTGTCCAAAAGAGAAATAATCATTAAACAGCATAAGAATTTATTTCTTATTTAATTTATTTATGTTAACTCTTCACTCGCGCATGCGTATCTTGCATTAAAGCTGCGTTTTCAATCAATTTATAATACTCAGGTCTTTTCCGTGTTATAATCCAAGCGATTGGTGGATTGGCTAACAAATGTGGATACTGGTTCCTATCGTGAAAAGAATATAGTTGCGTGCTCGATGGTACTTAAAATAACGATGTTCTATGAGAATTAGCATCAGACAAAGAAATACTACTCGGAGGTTGTATCTAGATGGAAAGCTTGTAAAATCGCATTTAATCGTCTATTCATCCTTAGAAATGCAAAATTCGTTCTCTTCTCCTCTTTGCTTGGAAAGCTCCCGCGATGGAAAGCTCAAGCCGAATGCTATAGCATACAAAAACAAGTTAGGAAAGTGTACAGCGTGTCACAAATGTGCGCGTTTCGTGAAAGATATTATATACGTGTACGTAAGGGAAATAGCGTTTCAAAGTTCTTTTCTTCGAAATAAATACTACATTTTTTCCTATTTAAAAATATTGCATGCACACGTAAGGAAATTAAACGTTTGTATGTGAGATTGTTTATGTTAAAAATAATAAAGGAGTAACCATGCAAGAAAATTTTTAAGTTCAACCCGAATGAAGACATTCTCGTTTGAGTTTCTTGATAACGGCTACTCCGACGATAAAAATGTATAGTAAAAGAAATTAGTTCTACAAGTTTTATTTGAAAAATATTTTGATGTGACTAATACTTTATGAGATATGACGGAAAATTCATTCCTTGTCACCAGTAAAGTGGTACCCCTGATTGGCTTACGATTATTTTTTACGATTTTCTTACTATCTTTGATTCTAAGTCCTTAATATCAAATCTCATGAAACTCCGTTCGGTAGAAGCCGAGAACGAACATGCGGACAAAAGGACAGACAGACAGACAGACGGATGGACAGATTGACGATAATAGGCCCTCACGCTTGAAGCGAAACGCGCCTAAAAAAGAAGAAAAATGCAAAATTCGGCCTTTAAAATTGCTGTTGCATGACCCGCTGCAAAAGCATTTTTGTCCCAAATACATTGGTTGGAATTTATCGGTTGGTGAAGAGGGTCGAAAACACAACATAATTTCCCCATTTTGGAGAGGATAGAAACGGAGAGAGAGAGAGAGAGAAGAAAGTCACGCCATGCTGTCACATGGCCAGGTGGAGAGGGATGCATTAAGAGAGAAGTATTGAGGGAACTATGGACAAAAATAGATAGCGAAAAGGGTCTGAAAGGGTGGCGTGCAAATCGGTTGCTAAGGTCTGACTGAAACTCGTTGACTACATATTTTTCGTTATGATTGATAAACGATCATAAAGTACCTACACTTGAAAATATTTTACTAGGTGCGTAACTATCTTGAACATTATTGATAGGTTATTCATTTCAAAAGTTCACGTTGTCAAACTAGAAGTTCACATCGTATCATTCTTCGTTAACCTGTCTTGCGTGGTTCTACGACAATTCGTCGCAGTCAATTCGTCGCGCGTCAATTCGTCGCAAGACAACTCGTCGCACACCAATTCGTCGCACGGCAATTCGTCGCATGACAAACTCGTCGCGCGTCAATTCGTCGCAGGACTAACTCGTCGCACGTCAATTCGTCGCAGGACGAACTCGTCGCGCATTGGAATTCAACGGGCACTTCCGCTAGTATCATTATAATATTATCAAAAGTATGCATCAAATTGCGAATACTTATTTATTATTATAACTTGGCATTATTTTTCTAGTGAAAAATTAAAATTAATAAGGCTCGGCTTTTATTAGTTGAATTATAAATCGGGTTCCACAAAATATGTTGGATGGCTTTAGATAGCCTCGGTTTAAAAAAAGTTAAGGAGGCACAACGTGAAAATATCGCTTCGGTCAATTTCTCGGCCGGAGTAGACCGCGCTTTTGTTTATACACTCATATCATGAGAACTACAAATGATATTTGATTAGTGTTTTTTCCAAAAGTAAATTTAAACATTTATGCACATTTTCCTCGCTTAATATATCACTATCTCAATTAAGGAAAAAGTTTTCCGCAGGCTGACTTTTTCATGTCCCAAGCAAAGATTTCGGTGAATAAGAAAAGTTATTCGTTTTTCAAAGGCGTTTGAGTAATAATATATGTTTTTGATTTCTGCCTTTTTTATAATCAATCTATCATGAGCTATAATAAAAAAATTGTTCCTATTGGATTACTAGAAGCCGAGATATGACATTTTATGTTTAAAGAGAAATATAAACGCAGATAGCGGAAGGTTTTATGAGTAAAGTGATTAATTTTTCAAAGGCGTTTGACTGATAATATGCGTTTTTGATTTCTACAGTTGTTATAATCAATGTCTCGAGAGGCATAATAAAAATATTTGTGCCTATTGGATTAATAGAAGCCGAGATATGACGTTTCATGTTTAAAGAAGTGTAAGTGCCCGTTGAATTTCAACGGATTTTGTGACTCTAGTTTCGCTGCCAATTCTAGGGCGTATGAACAATATACAAATACACTTTCTTCTACGAAAAACTGAAAACCACCTATAAAGAATACTTTTTCACTAAGATTATCTTAACAGTTAATCAAATTTGTTTGTAAACAATCCGCTTCCAAGTGTATTGCATTCAAATATAACGATAATTTGATTTCCTATCGCATCACTTTCGTCAAATCCAGCTCCATTTCTTGTGTAATTACGCCTTTCTGAAATGTTTACCTTTATGTTTTGTAAGCATGAAACTCGTGAATAGGCAACGTTGTCCATGATTGAACACTGGCTTTGATTCAACTTCTTTCGATAATAACTAATAATTAACGCTAAATCTTTAGGATAATTTAAATCACGAATTCGGAACTTGACGGGAAATAATTTTAAAAAGCAAACTTAAAAACCCCTACACCGATATACGGGCTTTCCTTATGGGGCAATGCGCGACGAGTTCGTCCTGCGACGAATTGACGTGCGACGAGTTAGTCCTGCGACGAATTGACGCGCGACGAGTTTGTCATGCGACGAATTGCCGTGCGACGAATTGGCGTGCGACGAGTTGTCTTGCGACGAATTGACGCGCGACGAATTGACGCGCGACGAATTGACGCGCGACGAATTGATCGCGACGAATTGCCGCGCCACCGTCTTGCGTAGGTGCTTCTGTCCAAAACTATCAACACAAATTCATTTATTTTGAATACCCTCCTCCATTCACAGGTGTTATCGTATAATGATGGTAGTAAAACCTCGTTTTTTGTTGTTCGCGTATTACACTGGATAACAAAAGAAAACTTTTTTTGTTACATGGGAAGAAGATGGTGATTCTTATAGAATTTTTGCGCTGATTTCAAATCTGTTTACCAAATGTTTTTATCACCCAGAGTTTTTAAGTAAACGAGAGATGTATGTCATTCAAATTAAAGGTATTTTCATTGTATGTAAAAAAATTTAGTATGTATTTACAAACCTACAATATGGTTGATGTGGATTGTCGGCTGTACTTTGCTTGAGGAACCTCCCTTTTAAGTGTCCAGCAGTAGTCAGCCAACATTTTTGGGCTCCATGTTCCCTGGTAGCGATTTTCCATAGCAGAGATGTCCCGATGAAAGCGTTCTCCATGTTCGTCGCTCACAGCCTCGAGGTTTTCCGGAAAAAAAGTCCAAAACGGAGTCCAAAAAGTGTATTTTTAGAGACATATTACACCCCATTGCTCTGTAGGCCTCAAGCTCACTCACAAGTTGCCTGTAGTTTTCTGCCTTGTAGTTTCCCAGAAAGTTGGTCATTACTTTTTTGAAAGATGCCCATGCAGCTACCTCAGTTTCATTCAGTTGGCTTTCAAACAAAGCATCCTTCATCAGTTCCCTTATTTGAGGACCCACAAATATCCCTTCTTTCATTTTTGCCTCACTAATTCTCGGAAATTTATTTTTCAAGATGAGAAATCCACGTCCATTACGATCCATCGCTTTTACAACATTTTTAATCAAGCCTAGTTTAATGTGCAGTGGCGATAAATAGATTTTTCAGATCTAACCAATGGCTGACTAAGTACTTCTTCTTCTGGTGTGAGTGTTTCTCTTTTTTGCCATTGCTTTTTGATGTAGTGGTTTTGTCTATCTCTGCTATCCCATTCACACAAGAAGCAACAGAATTTGGTGTATCCAAGCTGTAACCCAAGTAACAGAGCAATCACTTTTAGATCTCCATAGACATGCCAAGAATACTTTTCATACTGGATACTGGTTAGCAGAAGTTTCATCTTTTCATATGATTCCTTCATGAGAGCAGCATGGGCTAGTGGAGCAGATGGGTACTTGTTTCCATTGTGAAGCAGCACTACTTTTAAACTCACCTTTGAGGAATCTATGAACAAATGCCACTCCTGAGGATAGTGCTGCTGTCCCAAGGCCTCCAGTAGAGAATCAACACCATTGCAATAAACTAGATCTCCCTCTTTAGAAAATAGATGTTCAAATTGCTGTTGACGTTTACGGAAAAATATATTTTAGCGCCCTGATCAAGAAGATTCCATCCTCTTAATCTTGAAGCTAAATGTTCTGCCTGACTTTTAGATAAATTAAGATCATGAACCAAATCATTGAGTTCAGACTGAGTTATCAAGTGAGGGTTAGAAGTAATCAGGCTTTCCATAAATGCTAAGTCATTCTGTATTTCATCTCCTGAGTCACTCCGGGTCTCGACATCACCATCATCATCTTCATCTAAGGTCCATACTTCTGCTGGCTTAGATACAGGAAGCTCTGGAACGTGGGACACAGGTCTGATAGCTGATGGATGATTTGGATATTTTACAGTATGTTTTGACTTATTGTTAGATGTAATTCCAGATATGTTAGTCAACCAAAAATAGCAATCTGATGAATGGTCCTTAGGTTCTCTCCAAACCATGGGAACTGCAAATTTCATGTGACAGGATCCTTTAAGCCAGCCAGTCAATAGGGTTACACATGAAGCATAACAGATGTGAGGGGCCCAAGATTTGTCCTGATCACCTACTTTGCATCCAAAATAAAGCTCATATGATTTACTAACTAGAGGGGTAATATTTCATCTCTGTGCCTTAAAAGATAACTCACCACGAATATAACAAAAATTGTTTGGGTGACTTTTACAATTCTGAGGCATGTTTTCCTTAAAAACCACGCACTACACACTAAAAATATTCACCACTAAGCTAGAACTCACAGACACTAGTCATGTTTCACAAATGAAAGCTGACACTCAACTGAGAGCAAAGAGAAGATACTGAATCAGACATTGTGAAAGTGTCAGCATATTTACATTAGTAGCTTCCTACCCAAGGTGATAACTCATAGGTTTTGGACTATGAGTCACAGACACTTGGCATGTTCCACAAATAAAAGCTGCCTTTCACTAATGAATCAGAGAGCAAAGAGAAAGGAAAAAGAATCAGACATTGTGAGTGACTCAGCTTATTTGCTCTTGTAATGTAATTGCCTATCCGCTATCCAAGGTGGTGACTATGAACACAATAAGTAATATTTATTTATACGCTAATTACTATATAAATATTATTAGGTCTGTTACACAAAAATGGTGGGTGATAGAGAAATTCTGACTTCATTTTTGAAATCAGCACCTAAAAATATATAAGTAACGGTTGAAATTTTACATTTAACGAAATCTTTGTTGACCAGTGTTATCAGTCAAAGAAGCCATAGAAATTGATCAGAAGGACTGTCTCAATTGTCCTATTAGCATATAGGCATGATATGATACACGTAAAGGCATTCCCTGTAAATATCTCTTTTAGTCATCTAATTTTACGTGTCCGTCCGTCTGTCTCCATTTGCATCTCGAGAACCGTTCGTCTTAGAGATATGCGGTGAATGGCGTTTTGTTTCTACTAGCTAAGTGGTTCCTGGAAAAATATTTTCATTTTCATAAAATCCCGGGTTCGATTGCAGGAAACGTTTTCCACAAAGTTTATACGGGATTTTCGATTTTTCAGATTGCAAGGTTTTCTTCCTTTATTCATCAAAATAGATAAATATGGACCGATTTTCTTAGTTTTTACTCCACTCGACGGATAAAATTGTACTTTATCTTATTTTTGCAATTTTTACGTCACATGGACAAAACTTTCAGATATACGCAATTGTTTTCGAAATTTTGGGGATATTTCGTACTCTTTCCGGGTGTTGCCTAGGAGATCATCATTCTTGCCTCCGATTGAATTACTGTAAATTAGACCTTCCAATAGGTGAAAGAATAGCATTATTCGCTTCGCACTTTTGTGTAAGTATCAAAATTATTGCTTTATAAATAGCAACGTAAATTTTTACGGATAATTATTTAGTTAATAGCTTATGGGAAGCATTTCTAACGATTGATCAAAACAATTGAATCTTCTTTCATCGTTTTAATGATGGAATCTTACCTTTTGTAAGTAGAACCATTATATTACACATCTATAATGCTTATTAACGCAAATAGGTTCACGCATAAATTTAAAATCAGATGAGAATAGGGGTGCACGATATTTTTTTACACATTACGTGATTACATTCTCTTCATTGATAATCTAAATAAACGGTTGCATTGATTGTTATATAAAAAGAAAGGACATATAATTCAATAAATAGAAACAAGGAAAATTAAAAAACAGCGATATTCGAATCCGTGAACCTTACATTGGGAGCCAAATACATTAAAGTCCTATACCGAGGAAATGCATTATTAGAGTTAAAAGTGAATTATTGAGATCAACTTATTTTACAAATTTCGTAATTTTTTATAAATTAATTGAAATAACCGCGAAAATATTGCGCGGGTGCAGCTAGTTTTGTTCTAATTCTTAGAAAATTGCTTTCTATTTATAAAACATGCAAATGTGTACACGAAGGATGTTTACTAATGTCAAAAAAACTCGTTATCACAACCGTTTTTAAGATATCTTCAATATTTTACCTTGTGTTATCCGGACACAACCAGAGGTTCACCATTACAAAAATTTAATATCATTCTATAAACTCTTGTTGCAACAAACTTATTAAATGTCGAAGATTTTCAATAACAGTTTGATGGCCTCGAGCGGTTACTAGGATTACTTTCAAAATGACAGAACCATACGGATCGCTTTAATCCTCACGGACATCCTAACGCACGCTCACTCAAACACGCACACGCCTGAGAATACACATGCGTGCGCAGAAAATCCTATTTGTATACACGTGATTAAACGTGATTGTATTTCAGTTGGGGCTAAGGTGTTTTAATGATGACCACGACGTGCGGAAACTACTAGCACATATATGATTTTATCACGTTTTAGTTCGGAACTAATGAGTCATTTTCACGTGAAAAAATTTCGTTTTAAAGATTTTTTCAACGTTTTCATTAAAATTTCATTTTCGTCACAGATAATCCCCGTTTATCCTTCATTCGCCGCTCCATTTTATACAGAATCTTCTCCTTAATCGCCTACGGTCTCATTCCAAATTGGACATTCTTCACGCTCCTCTGAGAACCCTCCTCAACAATGCCTCGGAGTCAATCATTAATATTAGATGTGGTTTTACTTTTTGTTGTTATTTTGCCTCAGTTTCCTTGTTCATTTATAATTTTCCATAAAATTTTGTTGATTTTGTGATATTTTTTTGTTTTTATATGTTTATATATGTTCTGTGAATTCCCTGTTGACCAAGTTTTTTGTAAATTGGCCCTGTGCTGTAGCTGGATTCTTTCGTAATGAATAAATAAATTGTATAAAATCCAAATTGTTGCGTGCGAGGGTTGTGAAGGATTATATTTTTTATGTTACGACAATATATTGGCGCAATGGAAAAGAATGTGTTATAGGCAAGCTCGGTATTATTCGACGATCATTTTGTTTAAATCTACGTTTTTAGCAATAAAGGTGGATTATTGTAAAAAAAAGATCAGATAGCGAACAAAGAACGATTTTACTTCTATACGAAAGCAAGAGAAACTTAGTGTGGAAGACTCTCACTCGGAGGATGGAGTGCACTCACAAAAATGTAAATGTTGATGAATTATGGTAGTACATAAACGATCAAGTAGCAAAATGCGTAAGTTGGGTTGCATAAAATCGGGGCGTTGGAGTGCGTTGGGTGGTATATATCCAGGGGTTAGTGCAATTTGGGTGGCAGAGCTTCAGGGGCATTTGAGACCGATGGGTGGTATAATTCCAGGGGCAGGGTAAGTTGGTTGGCATAACTTCAGGGGAGACTGTGTCCATTGGGTGGTATAATTTCAGGGGTATTGTAGTGCATGTTGGGTTGCGTGAAATCAGGGGACAAATGTTACAAGTTTAATGGTACACGTTTTAGTGGAAAATATGTTTCATGAAATTTATAATATATTGTTTATATATCTATAATATATTTTGAAGCGTGTGTTTGTGTGTTTATTAATGGAACTCCACCTAAACGATAAGAATAACCAAATTTGGTACAATTCTTCCTTACATCATAACTTAATGAATGGTCAAGGTTTTGTTTCTGTACGTCACTTTGATTCGAAATGACGAACGTTTTAATTATCAAGCGTCACGTATTTTGCGTCCTGCAACTGAAATATAGGGATGAGTGTAGACTACTTTTAATTTTCATTTTAAAATTACTTAAAATCACGGTACGAACTTGAGACTTGGATACGTTTTTGCGGGAAAGAAAAAAGTTTATTTTTATTGAAGACAAATTCCGAATTCTGGTCGAATTCGCGTAGAAATACGGTTAGAATCAATAAAATACGTGATTTTATCAGTTTTATTACAATACCCATTATAAGCTACCATGACAACTCCCATTGTCGCCGAAATTGAGAGTTCAATGCATTTATATGGGAGAGAGGGGAGGGAGGGGGAAAGTACCTAATTTTATTTGTTTTCATTATAATTAATTAAATAAACAAAATTTGAACAACAATATCAGTACATAACAACGTATTATTTATCGTTCCGGAATATTGTTTATTACAAAAGTGTTGAAGGTATGTAATTTCTTCTTACTTATCAATATAAAAGCTTTAAATTAACAATTTTTTATATAAAAATGTACAATTCTTTACGTTTTTGTTATAATTAGTTAAATTAAATTTGAACAACAAAAGCAGTAAATAAGTACGTAGTATTTATCGTTCTGGAATATTGATTATTAAAAAGTGTTGAAGGTAAGTAATCTCTTCTTAATTATTAATGTAAAAAATTAAATTAACAGATTGTTATACGAAAATTTACAATACTTTACGTTTTTGTTATAATTAGTTAAATAAAATTTGAAGAACAAAAGCTGTAAATAAGAAAGTAGTATTTATCGTTCTGGAATGATTTTTACAAAAGTGTAGAAGGTATGTAATCTCTTCTTAGTTATTAATATAAAAACTTTAAATTAACAAATTGTTATATGAAAATATACAATTCCTTATGTTTTTGTTATAATTAATTAAATAAAATTTGAAAAACAAAACGGATTGTTACAAGCAAATATGATTAATTGTTAAAAAAAAGCTAATTATAATTTTAAAAGTATCTACTATATATTTTAAAGAGTTTGTATGTTGTGCTGTAGTAGCTTCACTAAATCCGTTGAAATTCAACGGGAAATTCTGCTAGTATATTATCTATAATAGTTGTGTATATATATTATGTTAGGTAATCTAGAGTAGGTTGATATGTATTTGTTATAGGGACTTACTACTTCCAGCACAGCAAAATGTGCTCTGTGCAATGGTGAAAGGCCTTTTGAAAAATTGTTAACGGTGTATATGTTATTATGGGCGCAATATAGCTCAAGGTAGACCCAAACTTAGAGTTGATGTAAATGACGCTCAATTTACTTTATGAGCATTGGTCATAATTTTTTGTATACATCTTTCTTTAGACTAAATCAAAATGTACACTTTCACGAATCACTTTATGAATAGCGTATTGCAGTGAATTATTTTTCTGAAACAAATTTGAAGGTTACTTTTGATCAGTTAATCAACTTCACTGAATTTTAATTCAGTTTTTTGTGTGTATGGTCGACAACGTAATCTTTAAAATTCATTCTGCGCCATAAATGCAAATGTAGCATATTTTAAATTTAATTTTTACGATCGCCGATTTAACAAAATCTTTTACGTATATCTTCCAATTAGAATGAACTGACTTTCCTGTCTGCTGCGCGATTCGCCAAGCTGTATGTGGATAGTAAAAAGATTAGGGGAGACCGGGGCAAATTGATACAGGGGCAGGTTGATACAGTGCGAGTAGCGCGACAACGCGCATGCGTAGGTTTGCGTCTGCGGATGGGGAGAAGCCTTCCACTGGTGCCTCCAGTTCGCACGTGTGTTTGGCGATGCGGCTGTGATTGTGTCATAGTTATTCTAGTAAAGCTGTTTTTGGTAACGTAAAGTAAATATTTTTGTTGTTGTTTGAAGTCACCTGGAGTACTTTGATAAACCTTTTAACATTCTTTCTGATTCAGATGTTATTTGGGAGTCCAAAGGTAAGAAAATTCCGTTGTTGTTGATTAATTATGTGTTGTCTCTTTTTGCGTATCAAGGTTTGAGGGTAATGGCGTCGTTTGGGGCAAGTTGATACATTTTAAATGGGGCACGTTGATACTATGTATCAATTTACCTCAATTACTTCCAATTTTTTTTTCTTGTTTTTCACATGAAAATGGTCCGGAATTTCATAAAAAAGACGAAGCGTGGTGAAGTACCGCAGGAGCTGTTGATTTTGTCCGATGACAGTGAAAGTGATTAACTGACTTTCATTTCCTTTTGAAATTACTTTTTTCAAGAAAAATGTTAACAGTTTTAAGTAATTTTTTACACACACGCAGCATATTTTTTCAATCTTTTTGCTCATTATGCTGTTATCTCTCAAAATTATTATTTTTATTCAATAAAACAATTTTTCGCTCAAGATTCTTGTTATTGTATCAACCTGCCCCAGGGTGGGGCAAATTGAGACGTTTCGACTTGCCTAACTAAACAGGCTTTCATGGGTTTCTTATTCTAATCTCAGAAGTTATATTAGGCTAAATCAAAAGACGGGGAAATAAGACATAATTTCATGATTTTTAAAAATTTTAAAAATAGAAACAAAAAAATTCAGAAATTAAAAACCAAGAAACGTATCAACTTGCCCCGGTCTCCCCTACTCTTAAATCATAAAGAACTATAAATAATATATATTTCTTCATCAAAATTTCGGTTATTTTTTTATGCTTTGGATAGGTATATTTTAAGAGATTTATATCAAGCGATTACAGTGTAACGTTCTTTTATTTTCGAAAAAATTTTTAATTCGCCAGCCATTTATAAAATAAAATAAATCAGATGTAACTTCGGTGTGTGGATCGGCGATAACATAGTGTAAATTAAAAACTTAACGAATAAATTAGTTTCCATAGTGTCCTCCCTCATTCTCTTTTAATCAGTTTCAGTTTGTCGAAAAGAGTCATTACTTCCGGTGAAAATTTTAAAACTGATATTTGATAGCGGGCATACAATGCAAAATAAAAATACATTTTTGTGAACATATGAGTTGCAGAAGCTGACATATGAGTTGCAGAAGCTGACATATGCTTTTTTCCTGTACACATGTATAATTTTCACTGATCCATGCCATATGAGAAAGCCGTTTTAAATTTTCCGCCGACGAGTATATTTTCTCTCTATCGGATATAGAATTAATTTCCCGGATGGGAGTCTTAAACTATACCTCGCTTGTTACAACCGAGGTGGACACGCTGGAACAATCGCTTCTACTGATTCCAAACGTTTAATGAGATTCATGCACTCCTAATCGCGAGCAGTATTTTCCCGTCTTTCCTCGTAAATACTTCGTTCGGAAGTAATGTCTCAGAAAGAAAAAGTCTTCCGTCCACTTGCGCGCACCATGAATATTAATATCGCTTTCGGAGAAGGAAAAAAATTGCCCGCGTAATCTGCGCGCGACCATCTAAAACTTTTTATCTCTTCAAGAACGGACCACGGAGAAAACTTTGAGAACCGTCCCCTCACACGGTCGATGGGGGTGAAGGGGGAAGAACGGGGGGGGGGGGGGGGAGAACAACGCCCCTCCCCCTCGCTATGCAAATTAGGCGATACACGTCGAGAGAGGGAAGGAATAAAAAAATTGAAACGCGGCACGCGAGAGGGCGTGTGTAACTGTGCCACACTTTGGGGAAAAATCGATGTTTGAGAGGAAAATCTCTTCTCGCGGATCCCCCTTCCCCTCCCTCCATCCTCTCTCCCCCCAACCCCTCCCCCCTCCCTCCCCCTCCCAATTTCACACGTGTTGACCTCCCCTTTTCTCCTCTTTCGCGTTTCTTTCGGCGCGAGAGCTATCCGCGACAAACGCGTCGTGTTCAGAAAAGGAAGGTTTCTAACTCCCCCATCCCCTCCCCTCCTCCCCCCTATCTCCCCCTCCCCTCCTCCCCCCTATCTCCCCCTCCCCTCCTCCCCCCTATCTCCCCCTCCCCTCCTCCCCTTTCCAACGTTTGGGTGGCAACGATCTTAATTGGTGCGTTGGCCGGCGGGTCAGAAGGGGTCAAGCACGGGGCGGGAGAAGTCGGAGATTTATATGAGTCGGTCGACCGCGGAGAACGGCGCAAGGAGAAGCGAGTAAACCTCTCGAATTTACTTTTGCGATTTGAAGGCATAAAGCACGCACGTGCGGGACGTCGGCAAGGGATTTGTTTAATAATTCCTCGGATGAAAAATTAAGGGTTCACCAACCTTCCGCTTTAAAACATTCACGCTGACGAAATAGATGAAAAAATCGATTAGAGGAGAAAAATGATCCCGGATTAATTTTATAAAAATTTAAGAACACTGGCAAATAACATATAATTGTTTTTGAATAATAATAATATGTGTGTGTGTGTCCTAAATATCGTTAAAACAAATAACACGATATAGTATTCTTAAAAATATTGAAATATTACTTCATAAATTATTATTAGTAGATGAATTTTGTAAACTATAATTGTCTTTGAATAATAATAATATGTGTGTGTGTGTCCTAAATATCGTTAAAACAAATAACACGATATAGTATTCTTAAAAATATTGAAATACTTCATAAATTATTATTAGTAGATGAATTTTGTAAACTATAATTGTCTTTGAATAATAATAATATGTGTGTGTGTGTCCTAAATATCGTTAAAACAAATAACACGATATAGTATTCTTAAAAATATTGAAATACTTCATAAATTATTATTAGTAGATGAATTTTGTAAACTATAATTTTAGTACTTTTTATTAATAACATAACTGCATATAAAATGTAAACAAGATTAATAGTTTTAAATGAATCTTTCATTAATGCATAAATTAACAATTTTGACCACATATTTGCCGACTAAAATATCCATTGCACTAAAAAAATTGCTCATGTCGTGAGATACGGAAGTCTGGGGGCATATTCCGTTCATTAAGCGACTAATTTTCCATTTCAACCCTATCGTGCGTA
Source organism: Uropetala carovei (assembly GCA_036926305.1). Lineage (NCBI taxonomy): Eukaryota > Metazoa > Arthropoda > Insecta > Odonata > Petaluridae > Uropetala > Uropetala carovei. The sequence goes on along the minus strand of JAXCHB010000078.1, from coordinate 1,977,822 downwards.
AATGATTGAGATGAATTTACCTTCAGTTGCGCTGCAGGCGGCAGATGAATTCTTCGACGAAAACACAAGCGACGTTCCCGTTCACTAAAACACTGGAACCGAATTCCAAAAGACCGACCCGCGGCCGCACTAAACGAATCCCAAATCGTCCTTTTGTCACTCCATCACAGATCGAACAGCTGCCACTGTCCGAAGGAAGGTGCGGACGACCCGACGCATGGAGAGCACTCCACGCGGCTCTCAGGGGGGGTGTGGGGGGTTAAATCGACTGGCCACTCGTGCTATTCTGACGACACTGCCCTCCTTATTCCGAACGAGTGGCGAACTATTCGCGTTTGATGTTGTTCGCGTTTCCATAGATACGAAGGAAGGGCATGCGCGATGGAAGAAGGAGAACCTGCCCCTTTCCCTTGACACGGGTTGTGTTCTTAAAAAGCTGCCTTCAAACGAAGCCGGGTCAAAAGCATCCGCGAAAGCGCCGCCGACGGATTAAACGGTAAACGTTCGATTATCAATACCGCCACACTGAAGCGAGTGTAACTTGAACTAACGCGAAATTTGTTGACCGAGATCAAAGGACCTGAAAAACACGTTTTTATTTTCTCCTCTTACTTGTTTTGTGTAAAAAATTAACAAAATCCTACTTTCTTGACAATTTTCTTTAATATCACATGTTCGGTAGGTAAGGATGAGAGTGAAATATTTTGTCTATATACAGATATGAAACACTCTCGCAGAACATGTACGCTGTGCAATATGTGTGTGCAACAACAAGAATATTCCAGAATATTTATAATGTAGTGAATAATTTAATCAACATATGCAAAACGACTTTTTTTTACGCGCGTTCGCTTACAGCGTGAGCGCCTATTATCGTCGGTCGGTCCGTCCGTCCGTCCGTCTGTCCGCCCGCCCGTCCGTCTGTCCGTCCGTCCGTCCGCATGTTCGCTCTCGGCTTCTAGGGAACGGATTTTCATGAAATTTGATATTAAGGACTTACAATCAAATATAATAAGAAAATCGCAAAAATGAATCTCGTACGCCAATCAGGGGTACCACTTTACTGGAGACAAAAAATTAAATTTTCGTCATATCTCATAAAGTATTCCTCATATATAAATATTTTTCAAATAAAAGTTGTAGAACTGGTAAAGAAGAGTATTTCCTTTTCTATACATTTTTATCGTAGAAGCAGCCTTTATTGAGAAAATCAAACAAAATCGTCTTAAATCGAGTTGAACTTAGAAAATTTCTTGCATGGTTACTTCTTCATTGTTGCTAACATAAACAATCTCACAAACAAACGTTTAATTTCCTTACGTGTGCATGCATTATTTTTCAATAGGAAGGAAATGGATTATTTATAATGAAGAAAAGAACTTTAAAACGCTATTTCCCTTACGTACAGATATATGATTTCTTTCTAACACTCCATTACGCGAAACGCGCCCATTTGTGATACGTTGTACGCTTTCCTAACTTGTTTAATCATGGTAATATATAATGAAAATTTTCCTTAAGATCCAGATATTTTCTCGAACCCAACATTTATTTCATACTTTTCAGTGCGCTTTATAAAACATATAACTGAAAAAAGTTTTTTATATATCTTTATCATACTTCTCAAAAAATCACAGGGGGTCGCGGTGGCAGAATAACCGCACGAAGGGGGTCGCACGGCAGATCTGCCTGAGAACCACTGGTCTATACCCTGCGGAGAAACCGGTCGCCACTGCCTGTATCCCCTATATCTCCACGATTTCCGCAAAAATCCCGAGGATCCTAAGCAGGAGAGGGATCAGAACCACGCATAAACCTCCAAGTAAAGTGAAGAACTTCCTACCCGAGGTCAAGGACGACCCAGGATTTAAAACGGCCAGAATCTACAGGATCACTTGCGGGAAGGAATACATCGGGCAGACGGGTCGAACAATAGACACCAGATTCAGGAGCATGCCCGATGTATTAGGTTAAACCAACCGGAGAAGTCAGCGGTGGCTGAACATAGCATGGGCCATAGCATTAAGTTCCCTGAGGCCAATGTGGTGGCCAGGGCCAACGCCTTTTGGGACCGTCTCGTAAGGGAGGCCATTGAGATCCGGCTGCATAACAAACACAAGAATAGGGATAGATCCCCGCTCAGTAAGGCATGGGATCCCCTCCTCGCCAAAATGACGGAGGTGCCGGCTCCACAACCAATAGGAAACAAGAAGATGTGAAACGGAGGGGGGTATAAACCAGGACGGAACCTGACCACGGCACTCAGAAATTCCCTGAAGATAGAGACTGACAGACAGACGCCTAATAGTCGGACATCCTCCAAGCCTGCACCCGGTGGGAAACCCGAGAAACCTTCATCACCAATATTCGCCGGGAAAGCCTGATATCCTTTACCAATAAATAGCTTGTTATTGGTATCGCAAGATTGAAGACTTAGGTAGTTTTTTTTATTTTGATCAAGATTAAAATATTATATAAAAACTAGCGTAACTGCTAGTCAAATATGACGGGCATTCGTTAATTAAATATTACGTTAATATAAAAGAAAAATTAATGACGCCAACTTTTATGTTCAGATTCAAATACCGGTTGTGTTTATAGGAAAAGTGAGTACTATATGTTATTATATATATCAAAGAAAATTTAAATTTAATTTAATTTTTCAAGGTTTACATTTTTGTGAAACAACGTTAAAATGAGATTGGTTATGGTTTGTTAAATAAATGTTTTCTATCATAGTAAGTTGAAATGCTAATGACACTGGCAGGGAAATGGATGGACAAATCTGCACTTATGATAAGTTAAAACACTACTACAGTAAAACCCCGCTATACGTTGCCGCTCTATACGTTGTTTCACATATACACCGCCAATCAATTAACGAACATGTTTCGGTATAAGTTGTGTCGAAGCGACACAACGACGTATATGCGAAGCGCATATACGTCGTTTGTGAAATACTAAAAGCAAAATTTCAGAAATTCCAATTGCGGTGCATAAATTGTAAATATAAAAATAAAACCCTCTATTCGGATTTTAATTTCATGTTTATTATTATTTATGCGAATTAATTTAATTTCACGTTTATTATTATTTATATGAATTTATTTAATTTCATGTTTATTATTATTTATATGAGTTCATTTAATTTCATGTTTATCAATTCATGTAAAATCATACTCAGAATAAACATTTGCTGGCCATGTGTTTGAGAGATCACGATGGGTTAGGTGGTTCAGAAGATACCTACACAGGGGATAAAACGGACTGTCCCAATTTTAATGACGATGTGTAAAAACCTATTTCTGAGCTTTGTGAACAGTTGCGTCTAACATTTTGTGTGTTTACGTTTGCGTTGATATCTCATGATTGCGAAATCTGCATGAAAAGTACTCTTAAAGTGCGTACCAGTGTACGTGTAAGTAAAGCAACAATGTTTGTGCTCCATCACACTATAGACAATTATTTTCGGTGATTTCTGCATTTATAATTGCAATTGGTTACTCGTTGTTACGATTAAATGTATATTAAACCCTAGTAGCAATGAGTGGTAAACACATAGTGGTAACAATATGTCCAATGTATTGTATTGATATGTATTATTTGGGAAACAAATGTGTCACAAAATATCTGCCAGGAACGTAACCCCTACTTTTATCATAGTTCTTATGGTAATCTTTGTTTCGCTATATGTTGTTTTGTTATAAGTCGCATTTTTCAGGAACGCATCTCCGACGTATAGCAGGGTATTACTGTACATAAGTTGAAACAACATTACAGTGTTACGAAATTATTCAAGGTTCCGTTACTTTTATGTAAATTTGCCGCTTCTAGATGGTCGTGATTCCCGTGAAAATTTGCCAGCTGATCTGGACCTAGATGGAGTTGTAGTGAAAAATAATAATTCCGATTGTGTGTCCTCTCTCCCTATCAACTCAAAATCTCTAACTCCAAATAGTGATACTCCCACCTCTAGTATCACCACAAGAAGTCAGAACAGTATGTTAAAGCCAACAAGTTAGGAAAGCGTACAACGTATCACAAATGGGGCGCGTTTCGTGCAATGGAGTATTAGAAAGCAATTATATACCTGTACGTAAGGGAAATAGCGTTTAAAGTCCTTTTCTTCATCATAAATAATCCATTTTCTTCCTATTTAATAGTACTACATGCACACGTAAGGAAATTAAGCGTTTGTTTGGGAGATTGTTTATGTTAGCAACAATGAAGAAGTAACCATGCAAGAAATTTTCTAAGTTCAACTCCATATAAGACTTTCTTGTTTGATTTTCTCGATAACGGCTACTCCTATGATGAAAATATATAGAAAAGGAAATACTCTACTTTACCAGTTCTACAACTTTTATTTGAAAAATATTTTGATATGAACAATAGTTTACGAGATATGACGAAAATTTAATTTTTTGTCTCTAGTAAAGTGGTACCCCTGATTGGCGTACGTGATTCATTTTTGCGATTTTCTTATTATATTTGATTGAAAGTCCTTAATATCAAATTTCATAAAAATCCGTTCAGTAGAAGCCGAGAACGAACATGCGGACGGACGGACGGACGGACAGACGGACGGACGGACGGACCGACCGACGATAATAGGCGCTCACGCTGTAAGCGAAACGCGCCTAAAAATCAGGTGAAGGTATGACAATGAATCTAAAACTATTGTGGAATCTAAATTACAATTTAAAATGCTATTCCTGAATATTCAATGTCTAATAATAAGTAATTCTGGAAATAGAAGAGAAGCCTGAATTTACATGTATTTGTGAGCATTGGATGAAAACTGCGTCTGTGTCAATTCCAGGTTACCTTTGTGCATCATCTTACTGCGTGGTGGTGTTGCGATTTTTGTGAAAAGTGATATTTCCTCTGATAATATCTCCTTTGATATTAATCATATTTATACTGATAAAATCTTCAAATGTGCTGTCTTGATTTTTTCATGGCAGGATTATTTAATCTTTTTGTCATTTATCGCAGTCCTTCAGCAAGCTTTGTAGCATTTATTGTAAACTTGAATATCATCTTGTCTCCATTACCTGCATTCCCTGCTATCTAACAGCATTGTGGTTGGAGATTTAAACCGCAACCTCCTTAGTAAGGAGAAAATTCTGTACTTGACCCGAGTATGGAGGATTAGCCTGGCTTGGTAGCTTAGTTGGTTAAAGCACCTACCTGGCAAGTGGGAGACCCGGGTTCGAGTCACGGTCAAGTTCAGAATTTTTCTCCTTCTCAATCTTCGAATTTGTGATTAGTATTATGCACTCACGCATATAATGTAAACTTCCATCATTTCACTCTTGTTCATGAGTAAGGGTCTTGAGCAAAACAACCTTAAGTCTCTCTTTGATACCTACAGTTTTAAAGGTCTGGTCAAATGTCCAACTACAATTACACCTCACTCTTCTTCATTGCTAGATGTTATTTATTTTACCAGTTATGTATTGTATTTCTAAAATTGATACCAAAGTTTTTGATTCATTAATCTCAGATCACAATGTTCTCTCATCAACTTTTAAAACAAGACCATCCCAAAACATTCCCTCTGTTCCCAGATTAATTAGGTTTTTTACACCACAAAATACCTATATTTTTGTAATTTACTTACTAAACATGATTGGTCAAACGTTTATCACCCCTTGTCATTTAATGACAGTTTTAATAATTTCTACTCAGCCTACCTTTTTTATTTCAACTGCGCATTCCCTTTATCTAAATGTATGAAACACAAGCTCAATAAATGTAAGAACTGGGTCATCAATCAAATTAGGTCCTTCTCAAGGAAAGTAAAAATGTTTGCTGCAACTGATATTCACCCTTGATTACTATTAAGCCATCAAGCATCAGTATAAGTCCCTCATTAAAAATGCCAAATAATTTTATAGTAATAACTAGCGTAATTGACTTTCAATCTGACAGGATTTCTTTAGTTAACCTTAAAATAGTTACCTCCCTCCCCCCCCCCCCTCTCCCCCTGCCTTTCACCCTCTCCTTCCCTTCTCCCCTTCACTCTCTCTCCCTACCTCCCTCTCTCTCTTAAATGTAAGAAAGAACTATATAGCCTCAATTTCGCCCTCAATAAAATCGTGTCTGTCTGTCTCCCTCCCTCCACATCTCTCCCTCTTTCCCTCCTTCTCTCTCCCTCCCTCTTTCTCCCTCCCTCTCTCTCCCTCCCTCTCTCTCTCCCTCACTCTTTCTCCCTCCCTTCTTCCCCTCACTCTCTCCGCCCCTTCCCCTCATTCCCTCTCTCTGCCTCCACCCTCATCCTTTCTCTCCACCCCCTTCCCCTCATTCCCTCTCCTCCCTTCCCTCCTTCTCTCTCCATCCCTCTTTCTCCCTCCCTCTCTCTCCCTCCCTCTCTCTCTCTCCCTCACTCTTTCTCCCTCCCTTCTTCCCCTCACTCTCTCCACCCCTTCCCCTCATTCCCTCTCCCCCCTTCCCCTCATTCCCTCTCTCTGCCACCCCCCTCATCCTTTCTCTCCACCCCCTCCCCCTCATTCCCTCTCCCCCCTTCCCTCCCTCTCTCCCTCCTCCTCCCTCTCACCCCTTCCAATACCATCCCTCTCTCTCCAACCCTATCTCGTATTAAAAGCATACAAAGCACGCTTATACACCCATAAGGATTGATACAACAATAGGATTTTGAGGTCTAACAATGGAATTGGTAGTCAAGGCAACATTCCATTAAAATTGCAATATTTCCACAAAATATGTGAATTAAACGTATAACATGAGCGATTTCGAACTGTATGCAGAAAAAGATGAACACAATAAGAAATTTTGTAATTTTCTCTTCAAAATGGTTCAGATCCGAAGATCGTTGGTTAATTACTCCTAATTTTTATTTCCAAAACAATAAATGCCTGCATATCAAAAAATTGATTTTTACATGTTACCTTATGGAAAATGGAAATGTCTTCCTTGGAGTCGAACCCAGGACTTTTTTGGAGATTTATTTTCGTCATAACCTTAAAATAAGTTAATCAAGCATCCTTGCCAAATTTCAATCTTCTACCTAATCGGGAAGTTTGTTAAAACGCTCTATATCGGCCATCGTGAAAGCATGACCAACCAACAAACAGACCTGAGCTATTATAGTATTAAATAATAATAAGCAGTTTTTATTAGGTTGGTAATTTAGACATCAATGTCCATTCTACTACTGTAGTTCACACAGGCAAAGACGTTTATATTTGCCTCTTTCAAAAGCAGGATAACAAAAATGAGGTTTTGTTAGATAATGACAATGAAAAGCTTGATGATACAGAACCTCGAAATAAATGAAGTAAGGTAGAATAACTGGATGCTTTCCTTTCAGAAAAAAAAGTTGTGACATCAAAAGCACTGGGTATAGATTCCTCACCCCAACAAGTCATTCAGTTTATAAAGAGAGAAATGACTGTCCTTGAGAGCACCAATCCACATCCCAATACATTGGAAAAGATATTTAATGCTTTAGTAATAATTCCTCCAACAAATGTAGAGGCAGAGAGAAGTTTCAGTGCAGCTGGACTTTTTATTACAAAACTGCACCCGTCTTTATATGATGAGACTACATATTGATTAGCTGTGTTTTCTGCATTCCTAACTATTGCGAGAAATACTTCAAGGAAATAATTTAGATAAATGACCACCGTTTTGTTAAATCCATATACAAGTGGTATTTTACTTAACTTTATAGCATAAAAATAAATTCATTTTACACCCTTTTCAGAAGTATTCCATTTTTAATCATTTTAGTCAGTTAACCACTGATTCATTTTAAAAATTAAGTAATCATTAATCATTTTCTCGAAAAAATGATTAAATTATCATGCGCTAATCATAAGTGGTTAGATGAAAACTTTTATACAGGCAATCCATGTAATAATCTCTAGTATTTATTTATTTCCTTTACCATTGTAGTGTTTATCATATCCAGGGCCGGTTTCAGGCATAAGCGATGTAAGCGGTCGCTTACAGGCACCACTTCAAAGGTGCGGAAAAATCAATATTTCGGATTTTTACATTTTCATTTTCTTAAAGGTTTATTGCGCAGAACTTGAAAGCATCATGAAAAAATTATATATTATATGCCATGATATGTCATTTACATTCAGGGACAGTTCAAGGTGTAAGCGACATAACCTACTGCTTACAGGTGTCACCTAAGAAGGGCAGCAAGATGGCCTTTTCAAGTTTTACATTGTCTAAAACACGCTGATACACTGTGCACTTTCCTTAACCACTTTAGCAGAATATATACACGAAAAGGAAATAACTATACTGCTACGTTTCATCTGCTTTTACGGATTAAGCATTGTAATTTCAAATAACCTTCCTGCTCCAAATACAGTGAACCTGCAATACTAGAGATTTTGATTACTCGGAGTTTGTCTCTTTGTGCAATTATTTAACATTCAGTATCTCAACCTTTTGCACGTAGCTTCCCTCTCCAATCCCTGATAAATGACATTACAGTAATGCCATCCACGCAGTGCCTCCCGAAAGCATCAACCCACTTCATCAAACGCTGTGAAAACCTCTAAACGAAGATTACCCTGTAGTGACTGGTACTGCCAATAGATAATGTCTTGACATGCCAAAAAATAATGTCCAATGTTCCATTATCTATATAGTACTGTGAAAAGATTTCACATGTATTATTGGATAAAACAGAAATCTACTTGACATTTGTGAATGCGTCAGTTATTTTCTGCACTTTTTAATCAGGCTGCCAAATAACTAGGCAGTGCCAATTAACTGTAATCCTTCCCTTATCTTAATGAAAGCTGATGCTTTCGGGAGGCACTGCGTGGACTGCATTACAGTAATGCCGTCCACGCAGTGCCTCCCAAAAGCATCAACCCACAACTACAGGGTAAGTCAAAAGTAGCTGCACACTTTAGAAAACGTGTAAATGTGGTGACTGTACTCTATATCTGCCAATAGTAGCAAATATAGTTATAAGTAAACTTCAAATTTTGTTGCCCATTTGGTATTAGTACCTTAACTTGCTGCCGCTGGCACTTGTGTAATGTAAGAGAAAATGGCGACGTTTAGCGGAGCAGAAAGAGCACGATGCATTTTCTGGATGAAAGAAACGAAGTCTGCCACCCAAGTGTGATGGAACTTCCACACACAATTCAACAGAAATCCCCCGAGCAGACATTGTATCCATAAATGGCATAAGACTTTTGTGGAAACTGGATGTTCTGTTCGCTATGGGAAGAAAATCAGCAGGCCAACTGTACCTGATGAAACATGGAACACGTGAGAAGTTTCAGCCACAGTCCATGGAAGTCCATGTATCGCACCAGCAGAGAACTTGGTGTTCTACAAAAAATAGTGTGGAGTATGTTACGTAAGAGGTTGCAACTGAAACCTTACAAGTTGCAAATAGCGCAGGTCATTACAGCTGAAGACAAAGTTAACACAGGACATTCTGTGTTCACATGCTGTCTAGGATTGAAGAAGACAAAAGTCTGCTTGAACATGTTGTGTTTAGTGATGAGTGCATTTTCCACCATTCAGGGAAGTTAAACAAACACAATGTGAGAATTTGGGGAAGTGAGAAGACCAAAATGACTTTGGAGCACTTCCGAGACAGCCCCAAAGTGAAAGTCTTTGGGCTGTAAGTTGCAAAAAGGTCTATGATCCTTTCTTTTTCATTGAAAGCACCATCAATGGCTAAGTGTATCAGGATATGCTCCAGTATTTTGTTATCCAACAGATCACTCAGGATGATCTCCATAACAATGCACTCTTTCAGCAGGATGGTGCAACACCACACTTCAATAGAGATGTTCTAGCCTGCTTTGATCTTCATTTACCAGGTTGGTGGATTGGGTGGACAGGTCTAACTGAGTGGCCAGCTCGCTCACCCAACCTCAAACCAATGGATTTCTTTTTGTGGGGTTACATCAAAGACCAGATATACCGGCCACCCTTTCCAACTGACCTTAACGAATAAAAGGCCAGGATCATTGCAGCGATTGAGACAGTTACCCCAGACATGTTGCAGCAAGTATGGCAAGAGATCAAGAATCACTGGGATGTCAGCAGAATGACTGCTGGGAGTCACATTGAAGTGTTGTAACCACAGAAACTTGAGGATTGTACTTATTTTCTACTGCTACAAATTTTGTTCCATGTGACATTAATAAAATTTTTTAAGACTACAGATGTGTGAAGCTACTTTTGACACCCTCTGTATTATCTCGTATGTTGGCATATCAAGATTTTATGTTATTGCCATACCATTAATTTACCTATCTGCCTAAGATCTTACCATCTTGCATGGTCACAGGTTAAGTAGATAGAAAGAACAGAATGCCATGCAACACAACATGCAAACCACCATTTCAGACTGATTTACTCCACCAAACAAATAGCCTTCCTTATGTTACATTTGTGGTAATAACATTAACAAATAAGTTGTGTTAGAATGCTCCGTATGTGAAAGAAAATTCCACCATAAATTTGTACCTAAAACTCGTCCGAATCTTGTACCACCTGATGATATGATATATATGTGTGTCACATATATCTTAATGTTGGGAGAGAAATTGGAGTGAGAGTGATTTTTACGATTCTAGTTAACATATTTTCACCTTTCACTTATCTTAGCAAATTTATATTTTGTTATTTTTAACTTCTTTGGTTATTTTATATAATAGAAAAAGAAGTAATGAGGTAGATTCTAGTTTATATGTATGTTACAAATGTTTCCATGTTATTTAAGAAGTAAATTTCATTAGATAATTGGGTGCCAAAAAACTGTTGCGTAATATGCCAATAACTGCAACCATATGTGCCAATTACTATGTTTTCACATTTTTTGATTAACCTTAAAAATAATAATGAAAATGTTGTTCTTCGTAATCTTTCTAAATATTCCTTGATGATGTAGAAATTAATAAATAAAGCTGTTTTTTCTTCAGGCAAACTGATGTTCTATATATTTTCTATATAATTTCAATACTTTAAAGCTGCTTAAAGTACCAATAACTATAGCCGTTCCCCTATATTCTATGTTGCAGTGTACATTTTGTCTCTTTATTCCGGTGCCAAGTTTCCATCATCAACAACAGAAGCATTGTTTAATTGAATTAAAATTTATATGTACCTACTTCAAACATAAAAATTCTTTTTGGCTAATTAGTCGTAACGATAACAGCGGAAGGTTGAAATGTAAGTGACAAATGTGGAAAGATATCGTGAAAGAGCTATGAATTAACATTTATATGAGTAATTTGAGAAATGAACAAAATAATCTAGTTAAGGATGTGATTTAATATTAAATTTAGTATAATTTGTGGTATTAAAAGTCGTAATTTATAAAGTGTTATTAATAAAAGGGCCGATTAATACTTTATTAATACATTTAAATTAAACTAAATAAACGTACTCCTCAAGTTTATTTATAAGGTTTTAATACAATTTGGCTTCATTTGTGTTTATTTAAATTTCAAGTTCATATTTCACTCATGCATACCAGTCACTTTTTACGGTAAATTGCATTAGTTAAATAATAGGGTAGAAATTTATTGAATAGTTAACGACTGATATACAAATCATTAGTTGATTTTTCATATTAATATATCGCTTTTACGAAAATAAAAATAATATTGACACATTGTACATTTAAGATATTCAGACTTTGTCCTGTTATTTTCATAAAAAATAATATTTGACTTATCAGAGTAATAACGTTGATATATATAATATATCCTAATATTTTTACGTAAACGCATTTCTAAAATTATTTTGAACATTTTAGTACAAAAGAAAACAAGAGAATGTTAAGTCTGCGCCTCTCTGAACTGCGAAACAATATCGTTCGTCAAATTCCTTCGCGACTTGGCATGTTGAGGCAGACAGCACTTTGTCATTTGAATGGTGGAAGAAGTCAGTGATAGGTAAGGAGAACATTTTACATTCTCATTTGGAATTGTTGAATTTATGTAATCGCTTTTGCATAATTATGTTACTGTGACTGATAATCAATGCGAAATTGACCGTTTTGTTTTTACGTTCTATACGATGCTTATTTAGCCGTAATAGCGAAAACTTAATTCTTAACTGCACGTGGTACCGCGTATAACCATCGCATTAATGTTGTCGTACGAGCATCCTTGACGTTTGTACAGTTGTGTCTCCCAAGTTCTTACAACTTTTTCGACACGGAGTGCTTTAAGTTTTTGGAAATCGAGAAACTTAATTACTCTGGGATATCGAACTCGACACGAATGCTAATGTGGTTCATAACCTTAGCTCAGCATTTGTTAGGGGACACGGTTAATTTGGTTTTGTACAACTTTTATTGAATTAGTTTTTATAGACCATTTCTACTTTTGGTAGATTTAGCAGTTTTAGATGGGATAGTGGTTATCGAGTCATCGAATGGATCCGTAACCATAGAGTTGGAATGAGAGTTCGATCGCATTGATAAAGTATGGTAAAATTTTTATCACCGCTTCTTTCTTTTTGGAACAGCTGCATCAGACGAATGATACATGAATCGCGTTCAGGGCCGGCTTCAGACTAATCGCCCGGAAGCAGTAGTTATTTTGGCCGCCCCCTTATGTATACATAAATTAATAAAAGATTATTTTCGTAAGGAATATTTTAAATCAAATTATGGCGGCGACTTTTAACACTCGAAATCTGTTCCACAACTTCATAAAATTTTAATGATTCCACTATTTCCTGTTCTATTGCAAGGCCAGAAACTCTTGCGTTTGATGTAGTGGACCGTAAATAATTTTTATTCGTTTACATTTTATTCAATTTACGAGAACGTATCTCCGCAGATATAAGACTGACAATTTCATAAATTAAAGCATATACTTTTCAGTGGAAAAATTTATCGAAAGCAATGATGTATTTAGTTGCTGTTCAGTTGAAATTGTTGTGTAGTCATTAAATAGATGGTTTTAAATAAGCATTCAGTCTAGCTAAGTCACTTATAGGAAATAATTTCTCCATTTCCTCACTAATCTTTGAATTGAAGATTACCTTTTGTTAAAGTAGTTTCAGTTTTGAATTTAAATGGAATGATTTAGTATTGCATAATGTACTCAGGAAGTAGTGAATGTTATTCAACATAAAACTGTGGAGTTGGATTTCTGATTAGATTCTCTTGTTGTTTCAGAGGCATGCATCAAAGATATACTTTCCTGGGGATTCTCAATTTGCAGTCTGGTGCACAGATAACATCCTGGAATTGATTGACCATGTGATACCAAGAAATATTTATTGTAAGTACATATTATCAATGTGTTACCTGATTACTTTCAAACGAACAAATAGGACTTTATTGAAACAAAGGAAGTGATCTTGTGATGACAAAGTAGCATGAAATATTTGTTGAATTTGTTCCTTGGTGCTGTCTAATAGCCTATGGTTTGCAGTTCAGTAAGAAAGTCTTTAGTTTCATTTTGCTGTGCATCAAATTAGAGGTTTGGTGGGGAAGGTCAGTGGTGTAATGGTAAAGGTGCTGGCCTACTACTCACCCATAGTTCTAAGTGGCATTTGACACGAATTCTGCAAAAGTAGGATTTTTTTAGGTTGCTTCTCATGCTATTTGTGCGTATACGAACTAAAAGATCGAGACAATGGAGAAAACGAAAAATGAGAAAAAACATATCAGAGCTTCGTCCTTAGGAAGGGATGTTAAACAGCTGGCCCTCTTGATGCTCTGTAAGAGTAGGCTAATGCAAGCACTGGGTTTTCCATCCTCCCTTCTGTCTGGCGTGGAAGGTAATGGGAAACCACCACACCATTTGTGAACATTCCCAAGTCAATCAAACCAATCTAAAAATTGAGAAACATCATCAGGTGGTTTGGCGTGCTACTTGGGTTATTGATGACATAAGTGTTATCAACACTTTAATGCTTGTCGATTTATAAATGTTAATCATTGGGAGCTTTTACTTTTCTACCCATTTACTTTCAAGGGAACATAAATTGCATAACTATTAACTGTAAATAGGAAAGGATTTTATAGAAACAAAGAAAGTGATCTTGTAATGGCAATGTAGCATAAAATATTTGTGGGATTTGTCCATTGGTGATGTCAAATAGCCTTAACCAACATTGTGGTGCAATTATGAAAATGTTATGAGACATGTCCAAATGCTGCTGGGTGGGTGCATGATACATCTGGTGATGAGTCTTAACACCAAAGTTTAAGTTCATTTTTAGCTGTTTTTAAAAAAATCTGATTCAGCAATTCCTAAATTAGGCAGATAGGGGCTTTGTGTTTTTGCCAATTAATTGGGTATTGTTTTGTAATGCAGATTTTCTCAGTTTGTCTAAAACTTTGTTTCAGTATTGTATTATTTCTGGCTTTCTCTCAAGCACTGTTCTTGTGCTGTAGATTATCACAGTTTCAGCATAATTTAAGATTGGTATTGCAAACATGGTTCTTTAATTTCACCATTGAAAGTATTGTCAAAGAAAGGTTATTCAGCAGTTAAATTTTGAAATACGCAGAGAAGCTGAAGTGTAGGCATTTGCTTATTAAAAAATTTTCCAAATAAAGTAAAAAGTCTCAACTTCTTTAACAGGATATTTCATTGAGAAAGGAAAAATAATTTTATAATTTAACCTCTTTCGAAATAGTAAAGATTTGTTAATTATCGTTAACGTGTGTTGTCAAGGCTTCAATATTTGGCATATTTTATGCATATGAAATACTTTGTGCCTGGGGACTTTTTCTTTTCTGCTGACTTCCAGTGATACATAAATCGATTAAATATGCTGTATAAATAGGATGGAATATATAGAAACAAAAACATAAGTGGTGACAGTGTAACGTGAAGTGTTTAATGAATTTGATCCTTGGTGATGTGTAACGATTTTTTAAACAACTTAATGTCAAAATTATGGAAACATTTTGAGAAAGATCCCAAAATGAATAAAATATTTTGCTTGGAAAAGGTAATCTACATTAAATTTGCTGAAGCAATTGTGGAAATATTTTGAGGAAAGCTGTTTCCGAGATTTTTATTAGTGAAAGTTAATGGAATTTTTGGAATGCGTGCAATTGTTTTTAGAGTATAAAGTTATGATAATGAAAGTATGTGACAATTAATTTTTGTTTATTCCATTAGTTTTTGGCTAATCATCAGTTGTGCATTCAAAAATTGTACAAGATTTATTCATCCAATACCATTTGAGTACATTTTATTTTATAAATGTTGAATCGATCAAATCAAAACATTAATAGTCAGAAGTCTGAAATTTGCAGGGTGTACAAGATCTATTATGCAATTTACTACTGTGGCAAAGGACTTTATTTTTGAAGATGTCTGTGTGTAACAGGGAAACATATTTCATAGCATTGATATAATGCTTTTATCTTGTCAGCCTGTTATTTATCAAGTACAGGTGACTCCCGTGATTCAACCGTTTGAGATTCAACTTACTCGAGATTTCGACCGGTTGAAGCCCGCTTATTTGACCCAGCCGATCGGTCGGTCAAATTAGGAACTACAGTAAACTCTCGATTATCCGTACAAGGGTTATCTGGTTTGTGGATTATCCGTGCTGCCTCTCCTTATGCCTCAAAAATTTATTAATGCTCTAATTGCAAAGAAATTCATCACTGAGAGAACAACATTTTCCTAATCCCATTATATTAATGTCTAAAGATTTTATTATGAACAAAAATGTTTGTAAATACATTGCTTTTTACTTTCTCCATACGTAGTAATGGGAAAGTATTGTGATCACAAAAAATTTACTTCGAGATTTCAATGGAAATACACGTTTTGAGGTCCCTAGAACACGTTTAGATTACTTTTGGAATGATGTCTGTGTGTGCATGTGTATGTGATTGTGGGTGCTCTAAATCAAAAATTACTTGCCATATTGTTACCAAATTTCATATGTAACACTTTGGTATGGGCACAAAGAACTTATCAGTTTCTGGACAATAACGGTTAACCAGAAGTAGAGGTTTATTCAAAACCTGATTCGGTTTCTGCAATATTTCTCTGTTAAAACATCATTATTTTATATACAGTTCTATACAAAGGTTATAGAGAATTTTATTTCCTACAACTTTCATTTGAAACAATTTTCCATAGCAGTTATTTTTTAGGAATTATTTTAAATTTATTTAATTTATCGTAGAACCATCCATTTCGGAGATATTTAACTTTTTCGTAATTTTTCAAAATTTCCAGTATACAGCGCCACCACTATGTAGCAGTGAATTCTGTAAACATATTCAAAATATCTAATTTACGGCAATAAGGACTACCGTATTCGTTTACGATACGAAATAATAATTTTGCTTCATAATGCTATTCATAATAATTTAAATATCTATACCCCAAAGATGGAGAAAGTCATGTGTTGGCCACATCATATTTTTTAATGTTAGCGAGTTTCATGATGATATCACGGGACTCAGCATGCAACTTTAGTCAATTAGTTGTTTCTTTGTGGTGGTGCAGTCATTTTTACCGGCAAGCTACAAACATAAGACAGTAAGGTTGATCGGATTATAGATTCTCCTATTGTTGCTTCGCCTTGTGTGCAGCTCATTGTGCTGTGGTTTTTGTTGTGATAAACGTTTATCCCACCACTTGTTAAATTGGCAGAAAAACGCAAGAAAATTGTTCTTCCTATTACAAAAAAACTCGAATTAATCGTGACACTTGAAAAAGGAGAATATGTGAATAAATTGGCAGGCGAATATGGTATTGGCATACAAACCATTCGTGATATGTAAGGAAAAGCAAAACTAAGTGGATGGAGTTAGTTCGCTGCAGTTTCTGACAGTGGTGCTGGTCCCTCAAAACGTAAGACTATCAAAAAAATCAACCTACGAGAAATTAGATGTGTGCACAGCAAGCGTGGTATTTCTGAGAATCACTAGAAGGGAACTTTAATGCTTCATCTGGGTGGTTTACTCGATTCAAACCGTTGCAGTATATGCAAAACTTTATTATTTTGATTTTAATTACTGCGATGTCATAGCAGCCAGGAAAATACATACAATCATAAAAGAAAGTTTGAAGAAGTCCTCAAAACTAAATTTACAAAGTTTTTCAACGTACCATTATAAAAGCCTTGCTTCCTAACCATTTTGTTACAATTTCATTGAGAATTTAAGCGCACATTTTGATATACATATCATTTTTGCATTACCCATGTTTTTCACTCATTTGTGCTTCCTCCCAAGTATGTAAATATATTGCTTTTTTAATGTTAGTGAGTTTCATTACAATATCACGGGAAGCAGCATGCGACTTTGGTCAATCAGTTGTTACTTCATGGACGGCGGTACAGTCGCTTGTTTTCTAACCTTTTTGTTCACGAGAATTGAAGCATGTATTTTTAAATGTCATTTTTGCATAATGCATGTTCTTTGATTATTCGTGCTTCTGCTTACATCCATTAGGCTGGATAATCGAGAGTTTACTGTAGCTTACGCGAAGTAATTTTCGGCCCGCCCAAGCACGCAAGGTTAACTTTGTTTAGACATCGTTATTTCTGCTCTAATTGGTTGAATTTGTGCTGATTTCACTTGTTTTTTCTGTAAATCTTTTATTTAAATTTATTTATTTATAACTTGACATGGCATCTACAAGGAAATGTAGTAGTGATAATGCAAGTGAATCAAATAAAAGAATGCATAAGACTCATAGTTATGAATTGAAATTAGAAATTTTATGGTGTGTTGAGAAAGGTGAAAGCCATGCTGAAATTGCATTATTGTTGGGAATGTCTCGTTCAACTATTAGCACTTATGTGAAACAGAAGGAGAAAATTCTAGAATGTGATAAATTCAGGTAATTTGATAACAATGATAAACTGTCCTAGGTGTGTTGTGATTTCTAAAATGGAAAAACTTTTAAAACTTTGGGTAGATGATCAGTGTCAGAAACACATACGTATTAGTGAGGCCATGATTAGAGCAAAGGCTAAGGATCTGTATGATGATTTGAAGGAAAGGATGGATAAAATTTCTGTTGATGAACCTCCATTTAGTGCAAATCATGGCTGGTTTGACAGATTTAAGGGCAGGTTTGCATAACCTTAAATTAACTGGCATAACTGCAAGTGCAAATACTGATGCTGCCTCAAGTTATTAATTTCGCTGCGATAAATAGATGTATGCAGGGATGTGCTGCAGCCGGCCCGGTCCAGCTCACACGAGTCGTTTATTAAAGTCTTTGAAGCTCGACAAGTCGAACGTTGCACGTCACTCTTCCATTTACTTTGTTGGTAAAATACAAATACATAGTACTCATTCCTACATTTAAATAACGTGGCAATGGATGAGGCAGATTTAATTTGGATTTAAAAATTACATAAAATAATCATACAAACAAAAATTTTTTTTCCTTTTAGATCAAAAAATAAGTTATACATTTAAAATATTTTTTATTTAATTTATTCATAATTTAATATTGTTGTATTAACACAGTGATGTTATTGTATCTTTATATAATGTGAGGGGAGCCTTAATAATTTTTTCCCGAGTTGTGGGAACGTATCCCCATTTATAACATGCAAGTCTATGGGTAAATGGCGTTTGACATTCGTTTCAGGAACGCATCCCGATCGAATCTCGGGAGTCGCCTGTATTAAAGGCAGGAAATAAAGAAGTGGCATAAGATCAGAAGCAATAACGTCAGTTTTTACCATGTAAAATGCAGCATATTGGTATTGTCACACTGAAAGCTTTCAGAAAATTAGAAATATTTGCTTACTTTGGCTAAAAGTTCCCAGCTGAATGCGTATTCTTTTAAGCTGTTTTTAAAGCTTAAAAATTATATATATATAGAAATTATAGCAAATGATGTAATTCATCTATACTTTCCAATTATGAATATGTGGAATGATTTTTATAAAGTTAATTGATCAATTTTGTTGATTTTTAGCATAAATTTAAATGAATAGTATAAATAGACTTGAAATTATCAATACATTATATTTATACTTGAGAGTAGTTAATGATATGCTTATTATTAGAATCTATTATATTTTCATCTACATATAAAACTACAAAAGAAACATTTTTTTATAATTTGGTGGTAACAAGAAGAGCCTTCTAAGTTATCAACTTAAGATTCTGAGTTAACAGATAGAACGTTGATATTTCTTCATTGACTATTGAGTATGTTTACTCTGCCATAGGATTTTATCGATAAACTTATAAAAGGTTTGAATTAAGTAAATATCAGTAGTACAATAAATATTTTTATTGCACCAGCAAATGACGACCCAATTTTTCATATGATTTGGTTAAATTTTAATTTCAATTGATTATTATATAACGTGAGTTCTTTATTTCCTCTCAATAACTAACACTTTAATTTCTGAATAAATCGATTACATATTTGGTTTGTCAGTTCAGGCTATGTGGAACGTTAAAATTTTAAAAATAATTGTCAAATAAATCTGTTAAGTATTTAAATTAACTTAAAGAATTTAAAATTTCACGATTCTAAACAGGCTTCAATAAATAATATGTGCTCTTTCATATTGTGTAAGCAAATAAATCTTTTATGTTTAGATTTTTTAGATTATATTTCTTTAGTGAATTCACCACAACCATTTTTCCTCTTTATTTTAGGTACTCTCAATTGATGCTGAGGCATAGCAGAACCATGAATCAGAGTACTGCTTTGCTGTGATGAGAATTGCTGCATCTGGGTGAGAGTAAAGAGGATTAATAGATAGGGGCTATATATATGGGATATGTTCTTTACTTACCTGTATGTTGCTAATCCTGGTTTGTTCATTATATCAGATGACAAATGTCTTCTATAACATGTAGTTGCATCTTTTATAGGATATAGAAGTATAATAAATTATAAGGTTCTTCCAAATGAGCTAGAACTTTGAAATTTGGTACAATTAATAGGCTTTCAGTTACAACAGATGGTAACAACCCAAAATTGTTGAAATTATAATTTTTTGGGCAATTTTTGCCCCAGTGTTGATCCATAGGTAGATAAAAATTACAAGGCAATTCCAGATTAGTAGCTGTTTTTGTCCTATTATTCAGAATAAGCCGAAATTTACAATTCAATTAAACCGTACCCAAGAATTTGATTGCTCTTTAAAATATTATTTAATCAATTTACCCTTATATTAAATAAATTGAAAATACAGTGCTACCTCTGAAGAAATGATTAACTGGTATTGTCTTTTAGGAATATTTTATTTCTAAGTACATAAGGTGTCAATTTTATTTGAACTTGAAAAACTTTCTGATAACTTAACTTTTATAAAATATATTTAATTTTGCTTATAAATTTATTTGAATATAAGGTTTTAATTTTGTTTGAACTTGAAAACCCTTGCTTAATTAAATTTTATAAAGAATATTCCATTTTGTTTTGTAAAAGTTAGCATACTTCTATAAATGTCAAGTTTTCTTCAAAACTTTGACTTCCGTTAATAAAGAATCTAATATAGTAACAAGTTATTTACGTATTACAGATGACTGTATATAAAAATATATTGAATTAAAAATCCTTAGGAAAACTTATTCATTGCCTAAGTTATCCCATTTAGATACACTTTTGAGACAGCACTGTATTTGCTCACGTTTGCAGTCTTGCCATGCGCTTCTATCATGAATATCATTCAGAAAATTGGATGTTGGGAAGTAATTAAATTTAATCTTAGTAGGAGCAGTTGTTAAAAAAGATCTTTTGGATCAGGATTTTGATGTTCTAAGTTTAAAATTTTATTAAGAAGGTTTGTCGTGGTTAAATAATTCGATTTTGTTTAATAATTTAAAGATTTGAGATAAAGGTGCAGAATATAATCTATGGGTTTTTTGTTTATTTAATGCAGAAAAAATTCTGCACCGATAAAAATTATATTCTGTATTCAAGTTATCAAAACCAGATAAAGAGATTAATGCAAATGAAATTTCAGTTAGTTTTAGGGACTTTGATTGTAAATCCAGACAATGTGCATGTATAGGAAAATATTTTATTTGTTAAAAAATTTATATTCTCAAATTATTAGTTCATGCATTTTTTAGAAAAAGTTCTTAGTTGAGAGACAAAATTCTTAAGTGAAGGAAATTTCCATCTATCGAATTTGCTATACATTATGTATTTGTAAATAATTTTCCTGTTCATTTTCTTCCATGTGTAATGAGGTATAATTATTCACAGTAATCGTAAATTCCTTTTACAATATAATTACTGCCATTTTTTTTAATCTGAACCAGAATTAGCAGCACTTTTGGGGTGTGTGTATTGTGTCTCATATCATTTTTCCTATGACATGTTATTATTCCTCTTTACTTTTGAACCTTTTTTTGGGGAAATGATTTTTAAAAATTTATACTTGTCAAAGTATTTTGTAAAAATGGTCAAATTTTGTTTTAGTGTTTGCTATATTTTTAATTTATTTCTGCAGTTCAAAATAATTTTAAATTTAAATTTTGTTTTGTGCTATATTTAAAGGCTTATATAAGTCTGATAGAAGTCCAGAATTTTTTTCGACTTGAAAAAAATTCTAAAGGCCAGATTCAAAAAATCATTCTAAGTCCAAAAGGTAAACAAACCATTTTTTTGAAGCTCCAAGCTGAAAATTATTCTAAGTCCAATCACTTATTTTTTCCAAGTCCAGAGTAATAATTTTATTTTGAAGTGCAGGCAGGATAAAAATAAGTAGAGAAAAATAATGTTTCAGAGTGTAAAATTTTTATTGAACTTTTATGTATGTATACATTGTACATTATTTTAATTGCAATAAAGACATTATTACGAATAAAACCTGTTTACTCCTTTTAGATAAAATTAATTTCTTTTTCTCGGAGCCTATTTTAGGTATCGTAACACTTAGGGGGTTTTTTTTAGGTATATTTTTGCCTAAAAACCCATATTTTTAGGCTAAAAATGCCATTTTTTACCACAAATTCTACCAATTTTTGCTGTTTGTTGATCAAATTGTTCAACAATTGACAACTGCATATATAACAAGGCAATTTATCATTTCAACTAATCAACAGTTAACATATATAACTTCATATATCACAAGACAATTCAAAACACCAAACACATTTTGCAGCTGAAATAAATTGAACAAGTACTTAAAATATTACTTGACTGTGATAAAAATAGCTACGACTGCATTGTAAAATAATTAATACACATTTCAACTACAGAACAGCTGCCATCAGTTGTGAAATGCCGCTGATGACAACTGCTCTATAGCTGAAATGCACGTATTAATTTTTTCACAACTCAGTCACAGCTATTTTTATCAGAGGCAAGTAATTTTTTAAGCACTTGTTCTAGATTCACTTAAAAAAAGAAACATTTCACATTGTCAATGGCCTAACACTAATTAATAATGTCTCCTATTGGTCAAGAAATACGTTAAGTAAAAAAGAGTGCATACAATTGATTCTAAATAGGAGCAATGTTCCCATAAAAGAAAAAATAACATTATTGAATCATGCATAGCAATGCTTAAGTAAGATTACTTAAATAACATTTATATAAAGTTTGAAATGCAATATTTAAAATTTTATGGCATATCTATTTCAACTGCTAATGCAATTAAACCGCTTTATATTTGACAAATTAATTTTCTTTGTATAAATACACTAAATTTACACCGTATGTACCTCAATTAGAAGTTTCACTTTTTTAAAAGTTTGTGTAATATAAACTCAAAGACTACATTTACTCTTGATAGGAATTTAATTTTTATTTATGAGTAAATTTGGCATATTCTCCAAGTTTCAGTCATATATCCAGGTAAATAAAGTAAGTGTATATAATTTAATGATTTGAGGTTAATTTACGTAAAATTTAAGTAGTAATTGCATTGCGTGACTCAACTCTGATTATCATTAACAAATTACATTGCTCCTTATCCCTAGTTTAACATTTCATGGCTAATTTCTTAATTTACAAGGAAAATCAAATCAAATAATTTTTATCGTTAAAAATTTATAAATAATTATATTTTCAAACGTTAAAAATGGACAAATTTGTAGACACATTATCGTTGCAAAAAAAATGGCATTTGAAGAATTTGCAATTGTAATTTATGAAGTTATTGAGTACACAATAAAACTAAAGTATTTCATTAAATATTTGTATGCAACAGAGTTATTTAAGATAAAAATTTAAAGAATTCCTTCTCAGTAAGGCTTAGAATAAGTCAAAATTTCATATAGAGTTTACCGAAATTATCGTTACGATAAGTTAATGAAAATATTTTAAACAATAGCCATGGAATGGTTAATTAATCTCAAATACCAACAAGAGACATTAACATGTACAGTTCAACTTCAGAATAAAAAATAGAGAATCAAAATACATATCCTATAATTATTATACCAGTGTAATTGAATGAGCTTCCCACAATCTATATAAATATATATATTTCCAAAAGTTTGTTTTCATCTCTCATCCATTGTTTTTTGACTTGTGCAGGCTTTTATTTTTTTCACAAATGAAAATCACTTTTAAATGAAGATGCAAACATTTATGAGAGATCTCCATGTACTCACATCAAAAGGAAAAACTAAGAACTTCTACTACCAAGCACTGTCAAATGAATCAAGCCCATTCAATATCAATTTAATTTAGAATACACATTAGAATATACTTCATCAGCCCAACGATTCCCTTTAAATTGACACTATTCCACTAAAGATTATATCAATTCACATTTTAAAAACATTGCATTTGTTGCAATGTTAATTTATATTTTTCATCATTATAAAAATACCCTTTCTTTCTGATTAAAAACACATTTTTTGCTTTAATTCCGAATGGATTTGAATTTAGTCTTCTAAAAAATAAGAACTCTAATTTTCTCAGCTATGAAATAGTTTGCATCTCAATTTTAACTAATTTAAAAAATACTATTTTAGTAAAGCCCTGCACACCCTGTGTTTCCATGCCTATCAAAAGGGGATTAGAAACTATAAACAATGGGGTGGGAAAAACACCTCAAAAAATAAAATTCATTGGGAATTTGGATTAATTCCTTTGTTTGTATCCAATAATCTTTCATCTATTTATAATACACATAAATGACACATTTTCCAAATACGTGCGTAATTTACTTCCAAATATGAAAATTAAAACAAAGCGCATTTCTCCTGAGTTTATAAGGCCATTTTCTTTGTTTATAAATTGCCTATTCCTTTAATTTTCTAAACTAACAACTTCATATATGTATTCACTATGCAGAATTATTTCTAAACTGACAATCTTTTGCAATATATGAAATGAAATATATATTAATATATAAATAATAATTACATTTGATACAGAGTCTTGAGAAATGGACAAATAAAAGTTGATGTTTGCCTCGTCTGTAGATGCTAAAATAAAAGCACCCAATAATTTGTTATTGTTAACTTTAAATTCCTACTAATTAAAGTAAGATAATGGTCACTGAGATAAATAAATGTTTGAAGAGTGTGAACCTTGATAAATGTATGGTCTAAGACAATTTTAATCTGCCTCAGACTTAAAAAGTATTTTATAATATAACTAGTGTAATGCCTGTTGAAATATCAACGGAAGAATTATAGATAATTATTATTATTTTCATTTAAAGTAAATAATATCACACTTTTACATATGAAATATTTTGTCATACACAACATTTCTAGTGAATATTCTGTTACTAAGTATGCATCTGTATGAAGATAGTGAAGATTCACATAAAAGTCCCAGTGGTGATGACTGTAGCAGCAATAATTACGATTTCCTTGGCTATTACGAGAAATAAACCTGATTATTTGCTTCTCTCATTATGATGCTTCCAAGATATTTATAATCTGAAACTTGTTCTAATGGCTTTCCTTCAATACTTATGTTCAAATTTTCTTCTTCTTGACTTGGTATTTGCATAACCTTGGATTTTTCTGTATTAATTTCCATACCGTATTTTCTACCTGTTATCACTAGTCTATTTATCATTTTCTGGAGTTCCTTTTCCTTTCTTGCTAGAAGTACTTAATCATCCACGTATTTCACTGTTCTTATAATCCTTCCTTCGACTTTGAAATCTCCCGTGCCTTCTAATGCTTCCTGCATTACCCTCTCTCCATATATATTGAATAGAATCGGTGATAGACAACAGCCCTGTTTTACTCCTCTACCGATATGTACTCAGCTGGTGTCCGCATTCTCCAACCTGATCTTTATAACTTGATTCGCATATAGATTCCTGATCAGTCTCCTGTCTTTCCAGTCTACACCTATATCCTTTAATATCCTCATCAGCAGTACCCAATTTACTCTATCAAAGGCCTTCTGCCAGTCGACGAAACATATGCAGCAATCTTGGCTGTACTCTATTGCCCTTTCTGATATGATTCTCACTACACCGATAGCATCTCTGGTTCCTTGTCCTTCTCTGAAGCCAAATTGATCTTCCCCTAGCATTTCTTCAGCCTTTTTCTCTAGTCTTTTATTAAGAATCCTCATGATGATCTTTGAATTGTGTGACAGTAGGGATATCATCTTTACACTGCATTGCCTTTGGCATCTTCTTTAGAGGGATCATTGTTACATCTAAGAAATCCTGACGCCAATCTCCCGAGTCGTAAATCTTGTTAATTAGTTTCGTAATCACTTTTAGTCCTTCCGATCCCATGACTTTAAGTACCTCTGCCGGTATTCCATCGCTGTCTGTAGCTTTTCCTTTCTTTAGTTCCAGTATCGCCTTTTCTACTTCACTCTTCATAATACTTGGTCCCAAGTTGTCTTCTTCAATGCAATTCTCTTCTTCCTGTTCCATTTGCCTGCTTTTTGTATAGTTCCTTAATGTATTCTTCCCATACCTGTGCTACATCCTTTGGTTCTGCGACTCTGTATTAATAATTCCTTTACCACAAATCCTATTAGGCTTCTTATCTTCTAACTCCAGTGCCCTAGCATACGTCATATCGTACCGTCCTAACTTCTCCATCTGTTGTATTTCCTCACATTTTTCTTTTATCCAAATTTCCGTATCTTTAGTTGTTACCCTTCTCAACTCATTCTTTATGCATCTATAATTGGCTCTACCTTCTTCACTGTTAGCATTTTTCCATTTTCTTCTCTCATCCATTTTCTCCAGCATTTCCGTAGTGATCCATGGTTTTCTGATTTTCTTCTCTTGTTTCCCAATCTCTTTATTCAAGGTATCTTTGATGCTGGCTTTCACTTCCTCCCATTCTGTATCCACGGTCTTCGGTTTGTTTTCCAAATTTCTAAGGCGATCTTCCAACTTTGTGCTGAAGGCATCTTTCTTTTCTTTCAGTTTTTCTAGGTCCCAAATCTGTCTATCTCTTCTCGTTTTCCTTATTTGTTTCAGCTTTGTAGTTACATCGACTATTAGAAGGATGTGATCTGAATCTATGTCTGCTCCTGATAATGTCTTAGCATTTTTTATGCTGTTCCTGAATCTTTGTTTTACTAGGAGATAATCTATTTGGCATCTCATTCTATCTCCTGGGCTTTTCCATGTGTACAGCCTTCATTTATGGTTTCTGAACCATGTATTACCATATATCTTCGAGTATAAGTCGAGAAATTTCTTCCTTTTTTAGGCAGATCAAACCCTACTTTCGACTTATATTCGAGTCGCAAACTAGCTGGACATTTTTCTGGGTCAATAATTAAACATGACTGTCGAAAAACAACATTTGACTGACTTGAAGCGCATTAGTATGAAAAATTCATGCTAACTAGCAGAAAATGCAAAGGCAAATTATACAGCAACACCGTACTGACGTAGTTTGAAAGGAAAACTTAAAATTTATATTTTATCTTTAAAAAACCTGCCCAAATGTGTGGATTGAAGAGAAGAATCAATTCAGTACTCAAGCGTTGGTTTTTTATTTTTATCCCGAATTCAAATTGTTACACACCGTTCCATTTCTTCAATGACAGCATTTTGTTTTTTACTTATAATCACGGACTGAACAGAGCCTGCATTGCGAATATGATCCCCTATTTCTGATCTATGTATTATGTCCATTTTAGTTTCCATCAAAAGCACTCGAAGTTTTTTTACCACTTTTAGCACTTTCACGAACACTTACGTTTACAATTGTTTTCCATATTTCAAGGGTAATAAAAAACAATACATATATAAACACGTATGGTTTCGAATACAAATGGCAAATGACGTGTTGACAAGTTTACGTGTTCTTACTGTGACCGATGTTCCTAAGTGCGTGAGGGTGTGTTCGTAAATGAAGTGCGAGGCGCAATTCATTGGTATGTGGAATGTTCATAAATATGAATTGTTTGTTTCTTGCATGTTCGTAAGTAGAGGTTCACCTGTATATATATTAATTTTTTTGTAAATTACAAAATTATCTTATTTTCGTTTTCTTTTCTTCGACTTATATTCGAGTCTTGGATTTTAGACGCATTTTTAGGCTAAAAAGTACATTTCGATTTACACTCAAATCGCCTTATACTCGAAGATATATGGTAGTCACTACTAGGTCGTTATTAACACACAATTCTACCAGTTTTTCTCCTCCTTGGTTTCTTTTCCCAAGTCCGTATTGACTGACAACATTTTCTTCTTGTCCTTCATCAACTATGCTGTTCCAATCTCCCATTATTATGCAGTTTACCTTTCCTCTTCCGTCTTCTTCGTAAATCTCGTTAATTCGTTCATACATCTCCTCAATTTCTTCTTCTTCATGAGTGGATGTTGGCATATATACCTGGATTATCAACATGTCCACTGGGACTGCTTTTAGCTTTATTGCCATCAACCTATCGTTCGTTGCTGTTATTTTTGTCACGCTCTTCATCATATCTTTCCTAAGTACCAGAGCTACTCCCCTTGCCCTACTATTTCCTCCTGAGTAAACTACTGTGAATTCTTCCGAGTCGAACTGTCCTTCTCCTTCCTATCTAGCTTCGCTCAGCCCTATGATATCAATCCTATTTCTTCTTTCAGGTTCTCTAGCTTTCCTGCCTTCCTCATGGTTTTTACATTCCAAGTACCTAAGCGTAAGTTACCTTCGACAAATGCTTTCCTCAAGGCATAACAAATATATAAAAATGCAAATTTAGCACCAATAACTGTTCATTTGCATTGTACAGACAGAAAATTGTCAATGCCTCTCACAGTAAGACAGAAAATATGAGGTTTTGATAGAAAATGTGAGATGTGGTTGGAAAGAATTATATTATGTGGTAAATTTATTCTATTTAGCATACTTTGACCATTCAAATGACACAAAGAAAATAATTATAATAAAATCCGATAAGATGGCCTTATAAAGTTTAAATTTAAATAAATTCAAGTACTATTTCAGGCGACATAAAACAGTAATATGGTTCTATTTCCTACTGCATAAAAGCTTTTTAGCATGAAAGATTATTTATAAAACTGAATCATCGATGGCATGATGATGATGATAATATTTATCAAGCAATAAGCACTTGACAATGCACTGGACTTCATAAAATATAATACAGAGTCTAGCTATGATTAATATTTAGTGAATAGCCAAGATGCTAATTTAATGACATGTTATGAGCACATTTAGGGAGATTACTGAACATTATCATCCCTAAAATCTTTCATAAGAGTTTTGCTCAGTCCAGAATATGGAGCATGATGATAATTTTTACTTCATGTATACATGAATATTCTAGTTTTTGTGCGTAACAGGACATCAAATATATAATAAAGTGGGAAGCTCATTTGTTCTAATTCATAACACAAAAATGATTTAACTCACCCATCTTCTTTCTTGATAACACAAAGTGGAACTGGTCTGAAGCAGATCCAGGATGTCTTTCAGACTTCATTTCTCCGAGGCATGCATCTGAAACATTGACAGAACCAAATCAGAAATCTTGTATCGCAGTATAAAAATTCTACAAAACCTTAACATTATCTTTTTTAAAAACATTGATTCTCATTTTCTGAGGTAAACTATAATCTTTTATGGTAAAAGCACAATATATATTGATAACAAATCCTGAAGTCAGCATTATTAACACAATTAATATTTACTAATTTTTCCATTGATTACAAGCTATAGTCTAAGAACTGCTCTGAATCTAACAAAAATGCCATTTATTGCTCACTGGAATAAAATCTGTGAGATAAAAATTCAGATAAATATCTGGCAAACAACGTTGCATAGTTCAAAAATAATCTGAATTAATACTAAGCTAAGAGTATAACTCCATTAATATACATTTTGTATTTAATATTTGCCCATAAGCAATCCTTCACTCCCAAAAAGTTTACGAAATCTTCAAAGAAAATTATACTTTACAATGATAATATCATTCATTAAACATGCTATGCAGTGGCAAAAAGTTGTACATAAGAACAAATTTATATGAATAATTATTCCATTATACATAAAATATTATATTATATTTATTATATAGATTGTAAAGAAATTTCAATTCAAGAAGAACATTTTATCAAATATCTATAATAATATACCTCCTTGATTGCTACATAAAACTATTTGATGAAACACTACCTAGATTATTGTCTAACCAATAATGAGAAAATTAATTTATGGATAATTAAAATTCGTAAATGCTAGAGAAATTGATCACTTTTAATAGGAATAAGAGGCTAATAAACAGAAGCAATGATCAGCACAGACGTCAATCACACGAATTTCAATCAACAGAAGAATTTTACATAAAAAAGTAATGAATAGATTGAGTTTGTTTCAGTAATTCAATATGGTTAGATTAAAAAATCTAAATGAGAAATGCCAAATATCAACGTGAAGTTTTTCTAGCTATGTAACAAGCAAATCAGCTCACTAACAAACTGTCACATTAAAAACCTGTTGCACATCAAACATGAAAACGTAAGAAAAACAATCAGTAAGATTTTTACCTAAAGCCCAGTTCATAGAATCTTATACAGACCACAGATAAATGCATATTTGTATACGTTTAATTCACTTATTAAGTAGCAAATTGCAATAGTTTCCATGTCAAATATGAATCAACCTCAAAAAGAGTAGTTATTTAAGAGTTTCTTACCTTTGAAGAGATAAATCGTTGAGTGATGTCACTGCCTTGTATGCACAAATTCTTCTCTTATGACAAACACAATCACAAAAGAAAATGTACAAGAAAATAATACTTAAAAACATCAACTATACATTACAATTAAGCGACAAAACAGGGCATATTGAATAATTACATACACAAATTCACATCTCGCTATATTACAAAACAAGAATGAAAAATGATATTACGAGCATAATGTCCAGCAGGCAAAAACTTCAAATTGTAAAAAACGTTCAATAAAAACATCACAAACGGCAAAATTCACTCCTTTAAATTGTCTTTAAAAATGTAACCTAACAGAATTTACACAACAGCAAAAGATTCCAATAGTAAAAAACTTCACAGATGGAGAAAGTCATTCCCACAAAGTGTCCTACTAAACGTACACAAGTAAACGAGCAAACTTATGTCACAATCAAAGCTATGAACATTAAATTTCAAACACAATAAAAAGTTCTAATTTCCTCCTCCTAAAAGGTACTGGTGAACACAGAGAAAAGAAATTCCGAAAAGAAAGCGTCAAACGCCACTTCAATGCGATAAACCCGTCAGCCATTTTAATATTTTCTAGACATAACCCACAGGCTTGCCAACATTTCTTCCTTAGAAAAGATGGTTTCAGGGTCGCAAACAGTGGTTTGAAAATATGTTATAACAAAAGATAGTACTTACTAAGAAGCAGTTAAAGAAACCCAAAAACGGGTAAGGGAGAGAAATTCCGGGCCTCGGTTCTTTATCCGCAACTACAATATAGAGTACAATTTTTCACTATATATGGGTGTATATTTAGTGCCGTAATTTTTTTATCGGCAAATGAATAAGTACATCTGTACATTTTATGTAATTGTTTATTTTTATGAAAGTTCAAAGAATGTAAATAAACACGAAATTGAAGAAGTAACTTTAACCACAATACAAGTATTAAACGATAATATAGTTTAATAAAGACATTAGTTAATTTAAGGCAAAGCAAAGGAGTATACAGAATGTATAAACGTCGATAACAAAGTTAATGAATTGCAGGTATTGTGATTCATCTTCACAGGAAACTTTTTCCTGAGTGTGGGTCCCCTTAAGCCTGGGCCCTGGTTATTTGCACAGGCTACCATCCCCTCTCCCGGGTAAGGTATAGGTACATCTATTTCGTTCTCAAACAAGAGCCTCCAATAATAAACCAAAAAATTTGACCGTGCCTGAACGATTGCATGTGGAAAGGAGGAGGAACTGCAATAGGAAGGGTCTTGGGAAACCCTGTATCCTCCTTGGACTTTCTTGCCTCAGGACTGCAAGGGGAGGGGGTGAAAAGGATCGAGTTGGGGAAAACCGAGGATACCGTAAATATGACAATTGGAAGAAACCGACACAACAGTACATGGCTCCCCATAAAATACATTACGCCCACACAGCCTAGTGATATTACTAACACACACTCTGGGCTGCCACCGTCTTATAGACATGTGCATAGCTGAAATAGCTTTAGAATACAGAAAACTAACAGCTACTGGCTGAGGCAGCAACCACTCAGGCAACCCCAGACTGTGGGCAGTATCACCTCACCAGGACTTTTCCCAATGTCCCGACTGCACAATCTGCTCCTGGTGGGTCCCCTTTTACCATGGGTCCCACACACCTGCGTGTTTTGTGTACCGCTTAATCCGGCCTTGTTCAGAATACATATGTTACAACAATAACAAAGAATGAGAAACAAACAACCAAAGGTGGAAGAAAACACCATAAATTGAAGCTAATTTGTATTAAATTTCCTACTCAACCATGCTGTCCCTTAATCATGTACATGTGCATTCCTCATCCCTCCAAACTGATATAATTCTCATTCTTCCATCGTCTAACCTATCTTCCAACCAAGATGTTTCCATTTACCTTCCCATTAGGGAAGGAAGAAACTTTTATAGCAGCAATCTATATACGTCATGAAATTTCAATTTTGAGGACAATGTGTTGGAATACTTTGGCATGAGGACAGTAGGAAAACAACTAAGTTATATGTAAGGCATTATGACTACTAGTGTATGTGGTGCAAGATTATTTCAGCAGGAAGGGAAAGCTACTACTTGGCCATTCTGAACTTGTAGTTCACTGCACATCTTATATATATATTTCTCATCTTTGAAACCCTATTCTTATATGAATACCAAGAAAGTGTAATGGTTAACCTAAATGATTTTGTGCTTTCAAAAGCACATCAAGTGAGCTTCTTACAGATTTCATTATATTAGGTTGACTCTTAACGGTATTTACTACTTTCTGTTTTCTATCTGAAACAATACCAGGTAATCCAAAGCGAAGTGGCAAACTGTACGGGGTTTGAATTATAATTGAATTTCTGTTTTGATTTTTGCAATGATTTTCCAATGTTAAGTTCCTGTTATCATAATATGCCTTAATCGAGTTACTGAGAACATTTAATAATGGTTAATTGGCTGCTATTTAATATTAGAATATTTGTAAAAAATAATGCAATCAATGCAAGTAAAATAATTTTGCGAATCCTGTCTAAGAAGGTTTTAAAGTTCCCGATAAAATGATATAGGATATGTTTCTTTGATTCAAGATATTTGGACTAAAACTAAGAATCAATATAAAATGTAAATAAATTCCACAATGCATACTTGTATTCAGCATCAGCCAGCTAACACATTATTTTCTGTGTAGGTGGAAGCTTCTATTTTACATTGAAATGCGTCCATTAACTCTGACTCATTTTGTTGTTGGTGATACAATATCCCAAGAGTTAGAAAACTTACAATGAATACTGTGGTTTTGCTACAATGAATTAAATTCTCTCTTAAGTAATTACAGTGATGAGAAATTTTAATTACTCCAAACCTGAAGGATATCTCTTTTATAAGTTATTATTAAACCATCCCTGTGAATGCAGAGAATTTATAAAATTTTCAAAGTTTAGGTATCCATGAAATACCTGATGAATCAACTGATACGGAATTGGGCACCAATACAGCAAGTGACTGTTGTTTTTTGTGGGCTTACTTTAAGAAGTTAGCAAACATAATAACACAGAATTAGAAGTTTACATAAAACAGATCAAGTGCCTCAATACTTAAAATCTCTTGTTTCTAACTGAAAGCATGGTTACCTAAAACATAGGGATGTAATGAGAATAATGTATATACAAGTTGGCATAAAAATATGAATGTATAGCAGCAACTTCATTTCATTGTGCCTAACTGGAAAAAGGTTATATAAATTACTATTTTTTAATTAAATCCCTGAAGTGTATTGGATATATGATTATAACATTCTTGTGTGTGCATTCCAGGGCACCTAACTGAAAATTAACAGAAAAAAGTATATTTTTAGCTGGAGTGCAACTGAACCTGGAAAGGAAAAAATAATCATATAAATCAGTTGTCCTACCTTTTCTGCATGGTCATCACATAGGTGATAGCGAATCCTTAGGCATTGGAAGTTGCCAATTATTCAACAGGCCATATTAGTGTTTTAATTGGAAGGATATTGTGGTGCCATTTTAGTGAAAACCAAATTTAAATGAGGTTTTTATAGTAAAAATTCTCATGTTAAAAGTTTAACTATCAAAATTTTCATAAAAATGTATGAATTTGTGTTAAGTTTTTCGAATGATTTTGTAGGCTACATCTGGCCCGCAGGCCGTAGGTTGGGCACCATTGATATAAATCAGTTCTCAAAGCTCATGTTTGGTGACATTAATCCTAGAGAATTGAACAAAACTGTTCAAAGTGAAATAAAATGCTCAATAAACCAATACAAATAGTGTATGTCAGATGTAGTTTTACCACTTGCCATAATTAAAAAAAAATGTGGCAATACCAAAAATGAAATTTTACGAATGTATATTCTAGTGGTTCATTTGATTATCGAGATATAAGTGGTCCTGTGAAAGAAATCACTACAGTTGTCTCGTTTTCCACAGTTGGTCAATTTTCTTTCAGAACTCTTCTCTGCCCTTTTAATATTTTTTGTAAATTGAGAATTCTGGGAGCACCTTTCCAGATGTAATTATCCAGTTAAAGGGTTAAATAGAATGCAAAGTACATACTTTTGTTTTGCAAATTGATGATACCAAATTACACAATAGTGGTAGTAGTAATGGTAATATTCCACAGCATAAATCATACTTTGGGTGCCTTTGAAATATTTGTTGATAACAATTTTCTGTCTTTTTCACCATCTTAGAATCATGGTTAGCTAATATAGTTGTCATTAGTAAACAGCCATGTCAGTGATGGTACAAAAGAATAAATGCTCATGTTTTAGAGCAGAACAATATTTTATCATACAAAATCTAGCCAGGAAAAAACAACAAATTGCTAAAATTTTGTAATTCTCTTCTATGTATTCTGTGAAGAGTTCCCAACTTCATCTACAGAAAAAAAGGCCTGCATGTTTATTTGCAATAATGAATTTGAGATCCCTTAAAATGCAACTGTATTGTTGATAGTGTCACTATGTGTTCTGTTGTTATTACTCAAGCTGAAGTGATATGCATACATAAAATATCAAATTTATTTGGACATACGCACAGTGACAAAATTGCCAAATTTGTTGTGCCCCCTGCAAAAAGCAATTAACCTTACAATATTTTCATAAGTTTGTAGTTACAATTCTAGGTCTTTTAGCAGGGCCACACCAAGGAAGTTTGGTGCTCGGGTGCAAAATAATTCTGAGGCACTCCCCTCCCGCAATGTGATTACTAATCAATCCTAGTCCATCCGAGAACCAATTTACGATTGCCTCTATAGGTCGTGGGAAATGTACAAACAAAATACAGCCACAGACCCTTGCTAGGATTGAGAGTGCAATAAGGGCAGTGTCCCATCTTCCCTGCTGACTCCGAGCTCAGATTTTTGGTCGCCTCTAATACTACATCCATTCCGAGGATAAAAAAATGCGAATGCCTACAGCGGGGGTTCGGAGATAAATTTTGTCTGAGAAATTTTGTATCGCTCTGCTATTTCTGCCTTTCCTATCCTGCTTGAAGGGAAAAAGATCCGAAATGAAAGTGTAAAAATCATTGCATTCCAATAATATTTCTATAATAAAAGCCTAGATGTGTGTATAACGCTCGACAATGAACTTTTCGACACGCAGGCTTTCATTCTTTTTGAGATTAAAATTAGAAAGAATTGACCTACGAACTTCGGATATGAACCATTTTGAAGAAAATATTATAAAGGTTCTTATTCTGTTCGTCTTTTTCTGCCTACAGTTCGAAATCGCTCAATTTAAACGTTTAATTCACACAGTTTAAGGAAATCTAGCCATTTTAAGGGGATGATGCCTTGCCTACCAGTTCCATTGTTAGACCTCGATATCATATTGTTATCTCAATCCTTATGGGTGTAAATGTGCTTTGATTGCTTTTAATACGAGAGAGAGGGAGGGAGGGAAGGAGAGAGAGAGGGAGGGAGGGAAGGAGAGAGAGAGAGGGAGGGAGGGAAGGAGAGAGAGAGGGAGGGTGAGAGAGGGAGGTAGAGGAAGGGAGAGGGAAAGCAGAGAGGGGAAGAGTGGGAATGAAGGAGAGAGAAATGACTTTCAATACAATTTATGCTTCTGATGCCAATTTGATCTCCACAAATAGCTTGAATGATTGAATCTTTACTCCCGTTAATATTTCAAGTATAGATATAAATATCTTGATGGGAAGGTGCCCCTCACTAGTTGGCACCCGGGTGCCATGCACCCTGGGTTGGTGCGGCCCTGTCTTTTAGCTCCCTGTGATTGTAGGCATACTTAAAGGAATTTAGGTGTTTGTCTGTATGCACGTGTAGTCTTGAAAACAAAAGAAAATAATTAAATAGTTTTCGCAACAGATGATTTTAAGGTGACTACGGCAAATAATTAAAGTAATGTTTATTGGTTTTAGGAAGACAAAAAGGTAAAGATGACAATTATTTTAAGAAATGATTCACTTTAATGATGAGCTATAGCTACTTTTTGTAATGAGCCATCATGGAATGGATAGTATTACTAATAATATATACAGCAGAAGAAAACCATCCACAACAATAATTGCAAGCATGCCCATACAGTCATAACATTTATAAGTGCTTTGCTTCAAAACTCACAGTTACATGTTTTCATTTTAATTTAAACAAATGTGTGTGCCTGTGTTACAGTAATTGAACACTGATCACTTCAGCAGTTACAAAACAAGGATTTACATGGATATTCATGGTAAAGTCTACATTTAAATACATGAAATGTTGTTCTCCGGCAAGCTATTCAGACAGAGAGGTGGCCAGTTATTTTAAACCAATTAACATTACTAGGTAACAAAAGTGAAAAAAAATCTGGAAAATCACGTCATACAACATAAATTTACAAGTTAAATGCCATAAAAAGATTAAATGAATGATGGAATCATAAACAGCTTAATTTTAACTTATCAACTTTAAATTTTTGTAAGAATAGCCACGCAGAAATTTTATTTTCTGTTCAATGAATGGTAACAATGACTAAATCCAAGCAATGTACACTTATAACATGTAAATTTATTTGACAATACTGGGCTTCTTTTGTTTACAGTAAAACCTAATGAACTTAATTTCAATGCAGTTTAAATGTAGGGTTATTGACTTTGATACACCTCCTACTTGAGAAGAAGTTTTAAGCTTCCACATTGTCCCTTTCCTAATTCAAAGGGACAAGCACATCTGTTGCACATACTGATTTTTTTAAAAACCTTGATCATAAAATTTTATACCATTTCTAATGAGAGAAATGGGTCACACAGTTTGCTGCAATTTAGAGGTTTCGTAGACATTACATTATTATTACAAATGCAGATGAGTAGCCATATAGTGTTGGGAGAGAATTTCTCCTTTGCACTTCTAAAACATCACCTCTATATAGTAGCTATACAGATTTATACGAGCTGTAAATTCCATTGCTTCAAAAATGATTTATCACAAAGCAATAAATGTCAACATTAATTTGAAAGTTATACAGATTGTATATTTTTATATTTTTTTTGGAAACTTGAGAAAACAAACTGCCATTCGTGAAATAACTCTCAAACAGTTTTAAATTGTCCAGCATAATCTGAAATAGTCATCTCTTATGTATGTACACCACATAATCATTAGATTACGTTCCATTCATGAATAATTGAAAAGCATATAACATGACAATGGAAAACACTGATATGATAGGAGTGTTAGTGAAGTTTTTAATGCACACATTAATTATGATTGTTTTTAGGGCAATCCAGTCATAAAATAAAATATTAATTTACGAGTAACTTACTGTGGTATACAAAGAAAAATCTCAACTGAAAGTACAGTGATATTGATCTCTCTCCTTTGACTAGCTTAACCACTTGAAACTCATTTGTATCCTTCCAATGCCCTCAATCATTATGCTCTCAAAAATCCAAGTTCATCGCTGGCCCATAAATTAATATCAGCAGTCAGATATAGAAAATAAAGGAGCTAAAATTTCAAATACATAAACTGTGATAACTTCGTGAAGTTTTGCACAGTAAAAAGTTTTTGTAGCATGTTTTTTATCGACAAAAAAATGTAAAAAATTAATCAAAATTTTAACATGCATGGAGAAACTGCTATAACAGAGCAATATTTCTGCATGTGATATTGCATGAACCTGTTCTTAAAGCCGTGCAGGATGTCTGATGAACATTTGGACCCTATACTAAACTTATGTAAACATCTCCCATCTCTTAGAGACAACTATAGCATTTTGAGATAATGTCGGCATCTCATGCTGCACCCAAAATGGCAATACAAAGGAGCAGACATTATTTCCCTTTGTAGTTACTCTCCTAAAAGTCAGTGTCAGGTATAAACACACTATAATTAACATATTTAACTCATACAAAATCACTATCAAATCGGGTTAAATGTCAATGAAAATGGATACCATTATATTTTTTAAGAAACATAAATACATGAAATTGAGATATGCATTTAGTTGTGTCAAGCTCTGCAGTTGATGATTCCGGAGTCAGGATTGGAAGTTCTAATTAAAGAAGTACGTTGATCGCTGAAGGGATGGCAGAGGAAAACGTCTAGCTATATGCATAAGTGGAATTACACCTTTGTTAAAATAAAATACACAACTTTTACCTTGCACTGAATCATATTCACATCACTTCTTAAGATAAAAACAGCATAAAAGAATAGCAAACACAGAATTTTATATTGATATTAAAATAAGATGTTAGAAAATAAATAAATTCAACATAAGAAAAAATATTGATACATTAAAATGCAACATCTGTTTATCTTGATAGAGGCAATTACAAGTAGATCAAGGTACGTAACGACAGTAAAGTAATATTCATAATTATTTATTACATGCATTTAAGCAGTAGAAAAAAGCAAATTAACACAAAGTTAGAATGTAATAATGCCATAATCTCTAAATGATGAAATAAATGGTGTTTTGATAATTTCTGGTAACAAAGGTGCAAATTTCTACTCGATTAAGATAACGTTTACCATAAATTGAGTGGAAAATTAAATAGATAGCTATTGTTAAACAATTATCTTTGGAGTATAATAAATATAAACATCATTTACGATAAATGCTGTTGCATTCTTGCCATTCTTAATACCTTAAATTTTTTACATTGGTAATGAAATATTTCAAGCAGATCAAATTCCTTTGACTCCAATTGACATTAGTTAAAAATAATATTCACAATAAAGCTTTTTATATACAAAATTTACCCACTCAATCATCATAAAAAAGCTAGGTTAAAGGATTTGGTTTGCTACATAAAAATGACTTGATAAGTGAACTCATAAAATGCACTTGTTATGAAAAATAATATTCTGCTCTACATTTTTCAGAATAAATAAATAGAGGGCAGTTCATGACATGTGATGTTGTGCTTTCCAATAAAGGCTTATCTACTGCAAAGAAAAATAAGGTGGATAAAAAGACGTCATTCAAAGGCATAATGTTTAGGTGAGGGCAGTAAATCAATAGGAACTGGTTAAAAATGGATAAAGATCATGCAAGAAACTAAGTAATGGCAAGTGTTGTTTTTAGGAACTTTGATGCATTTTTTGGAAAGTATTTTTCCACTGAAAAAACCAACCCAATCAAGAGGAGAAAAGTTACTCGAATGGTAAACTGAAACATCAAATCTCCTTCCAAAGTATGGCATTACTCCTTCTTGGATCGAAATGGAAACTCAGGACATCGATACCAAATTTCATGGAATACATCAACAGTGAGGAAATGGAAAAAGGCTTAGACGAGATGACAAAAGGCCCATACAGGACACACACATTTTAAAAGACCACATAGGCCTATACAGTCCATCCAAACATGTTTTTGTTAGGAGCTGTACATTAATACCTTTTCAATTAACAGCTGCCAATAAACCACACTTTGAAATCTGCGGATGGACTCCACCGACATTTACAAAATAATTCTTTTTTAAAACC
The DNA here is from genome assembly GCA_036926305.1 of Uropetala carovei. Taxonomy (NCBI): domain Eukaryota; kingdom Metazoa; phylum Arthropoda; class Insecta; order Odonata; family Petaluridae; genus Uropetala; species Uropetala carovei. The sequence continues at coordinate 1,938,353 of JAXCHB010000078.1, read as the reverse complement.
ATCCATACTTCCTCCAGACATTCTTCCTTCACTGGATTCTCATCGTCTTTCACACATACAAACACGCAATAAAAGAGAACGATGAGGAATATACTGAGGTCCATGGCCTCATCAAGATCCTTCCTCAATTGGTACTCTTTCCCAAGAGAGATTCCCTTCCTTCGAGCCCCGGTTACTTCTTGGACAGGAGACTGCCGATGCGCGGCCGGCTGCCTTGACCTGTCTTGGAAACTCCGCCCACCTGCCTGAAGATGAGGGGCAAGGAAGGGAGACTGCCTCCACCCACACCACGAGAACCTCCCTCTGAGTTAACGCTGTTCCTTCCGCAAGCATTTGCCCTCCCAGATTCTTTCAAGGCTTTCTCTTTGGCTCCTCTGATGAAAGAGTTAAGTTACAATTTGAGTCTGTGGAGCAATTTCATTTGGCATGCAATCTGACAATGATAAATTCTTGAACCACTTTATACTTTTATAGTTCTTTATTGAATTTATCATTGAATAGGCACTCCACTGATAACAGGTGATAATTTGGAACTCAAAACTTTTATACGTTGTTTCATGCATTGCTTTTGTTTTCAAGAAAGCCAATATTTCATATGACAGTTGCAACAGAATTAAATCTTATCTACAGCGTAATCAAAGTTTTGACATTTTTGCAAGTCTAATTTACATCTTCTTGCCATCTACAGAGCAACTGTAGCAACAGCTAGTCTTTTCTCAAACTTAATAGCAATAAATTCTTTCAAACTTAACAATGGTTTGAAAAATAAATAACTGATGACAAAACAGCTGCCATATGACCTAATGGTGACTTGTAGGAGATAACACACTTCACAAGGTAATGACATTCACCCGGAATCAGCTGTATGTAAAGAATAAAATTGAAAGTGCAATAGTCAAGGTTAAAAGTGATAACTGATCTCAGCACTATATAAGTCAGTCAAAATGGAAGTAATGTTGAAGAAAATGATTGATTCATTGATACAGAACTATGGCTACCAATAGAATAATATTAAAAAAATAAAAAATTCAGCTCTAGGTCTGTAATCTTTCACACAAAGGGAAAGTATAAGTAAAATCACCTACCATATTCAATAAGTTCTTAAATAACCTGGCAGAGTGGTGATTATGTATATACCAGGGAAAGGACTAATCAATCTATAAACACAAGAAAAAATACTGGTTATTAAAGTATAAGGTAGAAAATAAACTCACAGGTATCTAGTTAGGTCTTCTATATCGACTAGCATTGAGTCCTGTTCCATGTGAAGGTCATCTCTTTCCATAAGAAGTTTCACCAAGTCCTCGTTTAACACTAAAAGCAAAATGTTTTTAAAAGACATTAGATAAAAGATAACGTCACATTCCACAAAAATTTTTAATTAGATTATACATATTTCTTGAATGATATTTTTTTAGAATGGTTCATCTAAGGATTTTTTCTGCCATAAATCAGGATTTGGAATGTTCATGTCAGCCCGTCTCTCGTTAGCAGAAATGAATGCTCTCCAATAAAATATTTTCCACTTAAGGTTGATGATATCTAAAAGGGCATATGCACTTATTTGACAATTACCGTATATACTCGTGTATATGCCGACTCCATGTATAGTACGACCCCTGATTTTTTTGGTGAACAAACCTGATTTTTTCATATATCTCGTTTATAGTACGACCCCAGCTTTTCACCATGGTCGATATATTTCGTTTTGATAGCTCGATGGTTACGACCAAGATATATTGAACAACCTTGATTTTCCACACCACCATAGAATAGACCGTAAATAGTATTTCTTGCGAGTACACTAAAATTCGGATAGGTTAAGTATCTTACTCCTACAACATTTAATAAAAAGTTATATGAATCATGATTGCACAAGATGAAATAAAATCGTTTCAATTCTAGTACGTCTTGATTACGTTCCGCATACGTAATGGTTCCACCCGCTCATCTATTTAATAGGTAGGGATAACGGATAAAAAGAAATTACTTTGTAATATTGCACAGTCTTTATTGTTTCTTCAATCACACACCGACCGGTTTCCACTACAAAATCATTCTAATGGTGTTACTAACTGACGTAACACCTTTTGAATGACTTTGTTGTCGAAACCGATTGGTGTGTGATTGAAGAAACAATAAAGACTGTTGAATATTACAAAGTAATTTCTTTTTTCCGAGATGTCGAAATTCCATAAAGTTACGCCATCTACGATACTTTTAGTCCAACTCGTTCCAATCCATCCCTTGTAAAAAGACGCAAACAAAGATGTACATACATAAAATTCAAGAAAGGAAGTGCCCGTAAATCGTCACTTATATCAAGTATTTGTGAATTTGAAGCTGTATAAATGAAAAAGATTCTACTCTTCATGAAGCAACATAACAACGATAAAGGACCTCACTGTTAAGGTTAGCCTACCATAGAATGCGTGCGGGTGGCATAACTTCACCGAAAATGCCCGTGAAGATACATGAATTTTAAATCCACAAATGCATTACTCGTGTATAGTACGATCCCCAATTTTTGCAATAAAAATTTGGTCGTAAAAACTCGTACTATACACGAGTATATACGGTATATCAAAGTTAGCATAACTTAAAATATACACTTTAATCATTTTCTAGCACTGAGCAAAAACTGTCTCATTAAACCTATAAAAAATTGCAAGATGATGCCTGACACTACCAGGCAGTATGTTATCTATAAATCCAAGAACATCACAGTGTCGACTTATCCAAATGATTTGTTCTTGAAACAATGATAATTATGTTCCCATAAGCATAATGTTATAATAGGGTAATGCGTTCCTGGCGGACATCAAAGAAGCAGTTTTTGAACCATTTAAAATAAACTTTTTGAAACACATACACACCTTCTATTTGTGTGTGGAGGTCATTCACAATAACTTGAAGCTGAGCAACGTTCATTTCAGTCAGCATCTGCCTGCTGACACGCCTCCTATCAGCAGGAAACACCAAACCAACCTGAAACAACCAAATTCATTGGTTAAATGATAATTTCTTCACATTTATTGAAAACAAGATTTGATTTCTTATTGCTATGGCTGATAACCATGAAAATTTCATTTGTCACTTTTGAAGACATGTCCATGCATCTTTTCAATTAAAAGAAAAAACAATGAAGCAAAAGGGTTTTCAATACATTTTACTCATAAAATAAATAATATGAACTCAGGGGTGCACAGGATTTTAAATGAGGGTTGAAAATGATATTCATATTCATACATAAAAATATTTTATAAAGCCATCTGGTATTTTTCTGATATTTTGGCTTGCATGCCATTGAATTTGCCAGACGTCACTGCAGCGCCATCATATACTTGTAATTTAACTTATGACAAGTAGGGGAGTGCATATGCACCCTTATACCCCTTGGCTGCACCTCTGTATTAACTACAATAATGTTTCTGACCAAATTATTCATACATGTTGGTTCTAAATTTACCATTTCTATTATTTTTAAGATAGTTCAAATCAAAATTTAACTAAAATTTTTAATATATTAATTTACTTTAGAAAATCTGATTGAATTCTTCACGAGGATTCACATTTTAAGTGGCAAAAATGTGTAAAACATTACATTTTTATACAAAACAATGAATTTTTAAATAAATAGATTTTTTGATTAGACAACTGTAAATGTATGAAGACACGAGCTCGTCTCTGTAATAAAAATAACAAACAAAATAACATCTCATGCATTTCTACAATATGCAGGTAAAAAGGATAAGGAAAGGGATTCATGTTTTTAGAAAATACAGTATAGAACCTTTTATCCAGTATACTTGGGATATGGGGATAGCCAGTTATCTGGAATATACTCATAAACAATGCTCAGAAAGGGCTAAAATCCATCGGAATGATGTTCTGGTCCATCACACGTGTCGATAATATAGTTGCGTCTCGTCAAACATTTAGCAATACCGTTTTGTTAACTTCATTTATTAAAATATTTAAAAAATTCTTTACTTTTCTTCACTGTCATACAGAAGGAATAAATAAAAATTTAACTCAATCGTAAATGTTCTATCAGTTATTTCACATTTACTGCTTTCAGTTCCACTGCTAGAAGGTGCATTCCATTTCATAATACTTTCCATTTTGAACACTATTATAATACTGTATTTACTCGGCTACCCTGCTTACCTTTTTTCGTGAAACGCTGGTGAAAAAAGTGGTTGCACATCTTATGTGAGGATTTCTGAACAGATTATATAAATTGTATCGACAGTAATTTCTCTGCAATATGCTTATGTCTAGGTTTATATTCGCAAAAGTTGTTGAATTCTATGAAGCATACGTGTATGTATGCGACCAAGCAAACATTTAGGTTACGCCTGCGCTGCAGGCAAAAACTCTCAAAAGTAGGCAGAAAGAATACGCCGAATAACTGATAAGTATGACTACTGAGGGTTTGCCGGCTGGAGAGTAGACAGGTCCATCTCAAGTGTTTGGACTTGTTTGTTCGTAACCTTCCAATATTTACTCACAAGATGCTACGAGAAAAAATTCTCCATCAACGTAGAGAAGTTTCCAAAAAGAGGACTATCGATAAGGAGATTTCTGCTAATATCGGCATAAAGAAATCTCCCAATAAATTGCATCACGTAGGAGGGAGAAGATACTTAACTTGAGTGGAATTTGTTTCAGGGAGTGGAAATCGGTGAAAAAAAAACTTATTCCGACTCAAATTAACGTTTTCCCTTTGAATCAACCCAAAAATAAGGGTTTGCATGATACATGAGTGCGCAGGTTACATGAGTAAATACGGTACATACCTGTACTGTACAGTAATAGAAATACTACAGTAAATGGTTACTTTCCAATGTAAATTTGTTGTTCTCTTCCAAAATAAGTGTTCACTGGTTCACCAGAGTGCTCCCAACGCACGGTAGTGAGCCGGGTAATTACTAGCGAGGCATTAAATTACAATTTCTTTTTCCTAACAAATTTTGGAAAAATGCATTATTTTTTAAAATAGCAGGTTAACTGGATTTCCAGATAACTGGAATCCAGATAAAAGGTTTTATACTGTATGGTATTATTGTAAGGCAAATGTAAACAACCAAGCCACCGATGAAAATGGTTTCCACAGAGCAAGCATTCTACAATCAGTTTAATATTTATCTTCTTCCTCTACTATAACTATTCTTATCAATTGAAAAAATAAATATCCCTGAGTGTGCAGATAATTAAGCAAACAAAGATAAGGGAAGCCAATATTGATCATTACGTCCATATCAAGATCACTAGGACCATACTGGGAAGTTAATCAAAGAAAGGAAGCCATCTGGCCTGATGAATAGTTTGAATCAATTGTACTGTTTATTGAAAAGGTCCAGAATTGATGGGATTGCCACATCTACAATATTTTGCCCACCAGCTTACTTGCAAGCAAAACCCCTTCATTAAAAGTGTAATTTTATTGTTTTGTTTAATGGAAAAATTATTTTTTTGAACAAACGTAGACAGGTTTATAGGATAGCAAAAAATTCATTTATATAGAAGAACAAATATTAAAATCATATTAATGAAACCAGGTTCAACTTTGTAGAATTTACTCATAATTAAAAGAATGGAAAACTTTGTACCTTACACCTTTGGGCAGAAGGTCGAAGATACAAAGTTTTTCATTATTTTAAAATCTCTGAGAAAAATCCATATGATTAGAATTAACGACAAACCAAATCACCCTTAGGCAATTTACTAACTGAAACTGTATATCTCTACTTTTAGCATCGGTATCAAAAATTTAACTGCATCTAGACAGTTTTCTCCATCAAAGAAGACGTTAACAGCAGTAATCACCTTCAAGAGACTGGCTCGCACCATCTGCGTGATTGGACTGTTCACTTTCTGCCTCTGTCGTTCCACCTCCATCTGCATGTGCGCCATCTCCTTCGCCTGAGCTAGCGCAACTCTTGCCTCTGCCTGAAGCCTAGCCTGTCTGCCAAAGAAGTCCTCCCCATCCCATTTGATAGGATGCTGTTCTGGACGCCCTCCAGATCCCAGAATGTCCCAACGTCCAACCACCCCTCCTACAAGCCCAGGAGGATGCTGGCTCGGCAAAGAGTGGGCCCCTCCTCTGGACATTAAGCTTGACTGAACACGAAATTGAAAATGCACTCAATATTAACGCCACTACAGTTTCATTGAACATTTTAATGATAAAATTGTCGTTATAATACTTTATATTAGAAATTCCTCATTTTAATAAAGTCTATTAAAATCAGAATCCGCACACAAAGAAATGCAGAGACGGTGTATTTTTAAAAAATGCAACTGTAAAAAGCTTTCAGATATTGTTTTAGGATTGCAGAGGATGAAAAACTACTTCAACAAAAGAAGTATTAATCACTATAAATAAGATGAGTATGTCTGCTTGGGAATATTATTTATGAAATAATAGTATGAATTAAGAAAACAATTTGGTCCTTTAAGGACATTATAACCAGATATCAACTCCAATAAATACATTTGGAAATAATTCAGCAAAGATTTTTATGGTATGACCAAATAAATTCAAAATAAATGGCTCAAGATAAACTTTTCCAATAATATGTCAAGTTTAAATATATTAACTTGTAATACAGTACCATTTTATGCTTAAAATATGTATAATACTTAAAAACACATGACATTGCTTGAATAATTGTAAAGAGTAGATAGGAGGATACTTCCACCTTCCATGGCCAATTAATCAATACTGTACACATACATACACATGCCAAAAGAACACTCACCTTCAGGGATAAACTCCTCGGAGGGACAGGCTTCCCAGGTTCCCCACTGACGGGCATGGCGTGAATCCCTCCGATGCCAGACTCTGTTCCAGCTTCCCTCGCAGAGGGGACATGACACTGTGTTCTGGGAGAGACTGAGGGGATGCATGAGGGGAGAGAGGAAGAGAGAAGCGTAGAGGGTGTGGTGGGAGAAGACGACGGAGACTCGCACTCAGATCCTGTGGGTGACTCACCATCTGATACCGTCTCGTTCATGAAACATATCTGAAGATTCATGCCTACAACATGGAAACAAGTTTTGTTAATCTACCATAGCTGAAATCGATCATTTCAAAAATATATATACATTTAAAATAATTTGCTATTATGATCAAAAAATACCAGCCGATTACTTCCATAGTTACCTATTTATTTTACCAATAAAAGCATATTCTAAAAATTAATTGGTAAGATACATAAATTTGTTGCTATTACATTTTTAATATACATTTAAAATTGGAAATTAGAATGCAAAATCTGATGTTATGCCAATTTCAAGATCTACAGCGCTATAATTCTTCTGCCAAGAGAATGTTTTGTAGAACCATTAAACTAAAGAAATAAACAAAACTTACACTTCATCTTAAGGCCAAAAGAGCAAGTATTCTTCAAATCATGTCATCATTACAAGTAGTTTTAAGATAATGCTGCGATGGCTAGTTTTAAGATGCTCGTTAGAAAGGATTGTCACCATCAGCTGTGAATTTTGAAAACTATATTGAATGCTTCCAGCAAAATCATGATCATGAATGCACATGAAATATAAATAAAGAGGAGTAACTTACATTTAAAATAAGCCTAGGGAAGTGTCAAGGTGCAATTGCAGTGCACTGCTACCTATGAAAACAGTTATATGATAACCTTTTAAGTGAATTCTGAATGGGAGTTGACGTGAGTAGAAGGGATACCAAGATAGGAAGGTGTTATCAACATGTCTGAAGAGCAATGTCATTGGCAAAGGAGATATGTATACAAGATAAAAACCAGAGATTAAGAATGCCCATCAAGATATTGTATTCATCAAAACTCGACCAAACTGCTAAAAGTTTTCAATTTGATAATTATGCTTATCACTATTCTCAAATATATGCTTACGGAATAATGCATAATATACTGCAGAAACATATCTTGGAGTAACTTCTTAAGAGAAGAAGACTACCAACAACTCCAATATTTTCAGTAAATGAAAACACTCAACAGAACCGTAATATTACGGTGTATGGGTTTGCAGAGAGTTTATGAAGGGCTAGGCAACTTTTATCCTTAGATAAAACTTAAACCATAGTAAATAGAACAACACTGTAAACAAAAACTTCAGCCTAAAAGTTTTATTGCATCACTGTAATTATTCAAGTTATCGCCCTTGTCATTATATTTGCCATTACTTTAATCATAATCAATATTTTCAATAATTTTATAATAACACTCTTGCTCGGTGATATCCGAACTTAAGTCATTATTTATAGCGTCTTTTTGATTTTTAATAAAATCCCATATTACTCTGTGCATGTTGTCTTTTCCAATTTCTTGAAAACATAATTTCACAGCGGGCCATACATGAATAAGTCGTTCTATACTGGAAAAAAGCGACAACCAACGGGTTGGGACGTGTCTTAAAATGTTAACGTACTCTAATTCAGCAAACTCGAAACACTCCTTAAGTTTATCAACTTTTCAATAGCAACGTTATGAATTCAGATGTTGCAACGTAGGCTGGGGTAAGGGTAGGTTTCAAGAAGAAAAACCTCAGTAGTTTTGTACGCTAATAAATTTAAAAAATTTTGATATTACAGTACGTACAGAATTATAAAAAAATATCACTCTTAATTTGCCAGATAGAATTTTTTGTAAAAAACATTTAAAAATTAATTGACCCGAACATCTGGTCAACTTGAACCGAACACCGAACATGAGGTTCCAAAACCGAACTGTTCGGGTCAAAACCGAACACCTTGCAACCATGAGACCATAAGAGAAGTTGGTGAAAAAGTTTAAACCCACAGTTGGAAAATACTGATGGAAAGAGAGTCAGTTAGGGCAAAACAGCTGTACAGGGAGGATATGCAAGAAGCCCATGAAAAAACATCTGCATTGCTAAACTTCAAGTGTAAATATTTATAATAATACACACAGCATAAGGATTTATATATTCTTTTAACAAATTGTTTTAACTTATATGGTTAACATTTTACTGATATTTTAAACTTTTCAAGGACTTTATAAACAACTTATATCTATCATCTTATGTGATCGTATATTTTAACAAGCCAGTCTCTTGACTTGATCACAAATCATTCAAAGGAAAGTCAGAAAGGTTTGTTATCAGAATTTAAGTGAAGATTGAAAAAAGGGAAAATTTTCCAGAAATAAAGTTGTAAAGGAATAAGGATTTCTGTAAAATTGTTTACTCAAATGCATCTCACAGGAGTGTATGCCTAAAATATTACTGGTTTTTCCAGTTTAAATAATTTACTCCAAAATATAGAAAAGCTTAGTTGAGATATACCCAGCACAATTTGATTAGATTTAGTCTCTTATTAAGTTTACAAAGTCTTGAAAACTAAACAAAATTTCATGCTAACTTGTCATAATTTTTCCAAATCACTTTATATTTCCTCAGAGTTGATATTTCTTTGCTAACCATGATAAATTACTCTTGAAATCAGTCAGTGACTTGACTTGAACATTAAGTGGATTTCCTTGAGTACTGAAGCAATGTTAAGAAAATTATTTCCAAAGAACTTGAAACAAAATCTATTAAAACATTTTGTACTGAGAAGAAAACATGTTGCTAGCAAAGAAATATATGTCAAGACTTTCGAAGATCATTTTAAAAAATGGATTGTGAATAGATGAAGTAATACGAAAATTAATTTTTTGTGGAATTAACAAGAAAAAATGAAACATACTACTCACCGTGTAACAATGGAGCACTAATGTATTTTATAAGAAAACAAGCTAGTTTTAATATAAGATTTATAATGATGATAGTAAATAAATAACTTGAAATATGGATTGGATGGCTTTAAACAAAAGGAACAAGTCTTTGAGACACAGAGAAAGGTAACTGATGTGCTGAGAGAAATGATTCATCAAAATTTGAAAGTATAATGTTAAGATAGTAGATATGAGGGCTCACCACTCTGAAGACGTGACTGCAAACTAGGTTTGCGGCCGCCTTGTCGCTCTCCTGAGGGACCATAATAATCCTCCGCCTCTGGACCCATTGCCAGGCGACGACGAATTTCCTCACGATCATTTCGACGCTGTGGATTAAAAGAAATGTGGTCCATGTAAAACATTTTTTTAATAAATCAATAAACTGAAATTAGGTTAACATGATCAATTAAAAGCTATAGAAAAAGCATGGTAACTATACCTAACGTGCATTCATGAAAAACATTATTTAGTTAATAATGAGTCAGCTAAAAAAAGTAAGCATTTTCACATACGATGATATATAATTATAAATATATACGAGGAATTACTAAGAGTTACTCATTTATAAAAAAGTAACAGTTTTCATGGATTAACAGCAAAAATGTCATTAAAAATAGAAGAGTCAAGGGCGATGGTTAAACTAAGCTACGATTGTTATAAGAATCTTTAAAAATCAAGCATTAAAATACACATATCTTTGAAACAATTTCATTTAGAATTAAACAGGATTGTAAAATGAATCCTTTGAAAAAAATAAAAAATATTCCTCAAGCACTATTATAAAACCTTATGCGTGAATTTTCAGCATTGTTTCAAAACAGCATCCGATTAGATCAAGATTGTGGTACTACTCCTTACATCTTCATCATTGTTCTCTTCAGGGGTTATCACTTTCAAAAACCTTTCCACAATATCATCAGTTTCCTCTTCGATTTCGGGTGTACTTGGGGACTTCGTAGGCTGTATTGTAATCCATCGCATTCGATTATCCACCAGCACAGGCCACTTTAGCTGTCGTCGTTTATCAATAGATTCACTCTCTATTGGGATGTGATCCCTACCGCTTACCATGCAATTTCCCACGTTACTATTTTCTTGATTGCGTGACGAAAGTAAATTTGACACTTGCGACGAGCGACTTTTAATGGATGTTAGCACATTTTCAGAAACTTTAGAAGTTTGAATTTTTATATTGGAAACCAAATTTTCAAACATTGCTTTAGCTTATAATTCAGCAGTCTTGACAAAAATCTACATAGTTCAAAGAAGTTCAGCAAGCAAGAGGAGTTTTAACTCCTGAGGTTGAAGATACAAAAGAGAGATATTACATTTAACGACAAGACAGCTCAACAATAAACCATTTTTGTTAAATTTTGACAGATATCTGAGTTATCTGCGACAGCACAAAGTTACAAACACACTTTTTACAGGAAAACATAATGAAAACATGTAAACACTACCTACAACCGACGTAACGTAATGCGCATTTCCAAAACAAAAGAATCACGTAAACGGACATCTAAATAGATTCGAAATAGAGTTTTAATTATTCCTAATTCTTACCTGAACGCTTCCGAAATCAAATACTTGTGCAACTGCCTCAAGTGACTCGTGTGAATCATAAGTAAGAGTATATAGATCCAAAAGAAACCGTGTATCCTTCTTATAGTGACGTGTTCGTTTTCTTAACGTTCCCATTCCTCAAAAGAAGCTCCTGAAGAGGCCAATTTTTTAGAAATAAAGACAGATCCAGAGCGAAAGGCAAACGAGTGTTCTTCATTCGACTAAAATTAAGCACCTGTTATACTGCGAGTTCGGTTGATATTCATCCGGACAAAATAGAAAGTTTCCAGAAACTCGTAATCGTGGAAGCGTAACGCCGAGATTTCGCTTACGGGTCGTTGCAGTTGGGAAGTAAGATCCCATCTCGATTCATATCAGATCATTCTCAATGGCGTTTTTATTTTTTTAAAATTGTGTATATCTTCAATGTTTTTTGCTGCTGAGTCTAAATTTGAGTAAATTTTATTACTGTTAACAGTTAGTTGACTGTAAAACGTCTTGTTTATTTAAATGAATTACGCATCTTTTTACATGTCAAAGAGGCAACAATAGGGCCCTGACAACTTTATTACAAGGCCGTCGATCTAATTGTAAGTCATCAGCAGTCTAAAACTCAACTTGGATGGAGGGCAAATGAATAGTTTTGAAATGGATGAGAATATGACTCAGCGTATTGTTGACATTAAAAACTCACTACTATGAATTATGTATATTTTTATTGAGGACAAATTACCATACAATTCATAATTATTAAATACTATCTTTAGTTAAACTTATAATATGTAGTTGCCTCTCTCTCCTTCCCTCCCCCTCTCCCTCCCTCTCGTCCTCTCTCCCTACCTCCCTCTCTTTATAATCAATATGTATACGAAAATTTGTAATTAATTTGTATATTATATCAAACCTGACCAAAGGGTTAAATGTAAGAAAGGACTTGACAGTTTAAATTTCGCCCTTATAATAAAGTCGCTTGCCTGTCTGTCTCTCTCTCCCTCCCTCCCCCCCCTCCCCTCTTTCTCCATCACACTCTCTTTAAGGGTTAATGTAAGAAGGGACTTCACAGTCTCAATTTCGCACTAAATAAAGTCGTTTGTCTTTCTGTCTCTCGTATTAAAAGCATTCACCCACAAGGATTGAAATAAATTAAGTAAAAAAATTTGTTTGCTTCGTAGAAGTGGGTGGCATTAACATGAGTATATGTTAAGTAAGTGGCCAACAATAGGAACTAATTTATGAAGAAGATGAAATATAAGAATTAGAAGAGAAAAAGTCACCCACTTCTACGAAGCATACAAATTTTTTAATACCTAATAGTTTTTGTCCAGGAAAAATTATTTTCTACCTTTGAGTGCAGTTTTAAGTGAAAGTGTGCATACACTAAAAATGTTATTTTACTTAATTTAATTTTTAATTTTTTCGCCTAATAACTGTTATTAATGCGTTTTTTACATCCATGAGAAATAATTATGGAATATCGAATTTAATAAATTTGGAATAATCGTTGCAATGCAGCACAAATGCGTAACGTAAAATGTACCTGTTTTATCTGATTGATGAACTTTTCAATGAATAATATTTTTGATTTAACAAAACTTCAGACGACGTGAGAGTATGGAACTCAAAATTATGTTATAATACCGAAATTTCCGAAGTGAGAACAATTATAACTGAAACTTAAAACAGTTCCGTATATTCTTCAACGAAAGAAAACAAATGTATATATACTATAATAAAATATTTTAAAAAGTACTTTAAAAGAAAAAACATTTTAATTTTATGTAATGAGGATCGACTAACCAGCTTAAAACAAGCTATGTAAGTATGGACTAATGGGCAGTAAACAAGCTCCATAGAAAAATCATAATCAGGAAAATTTTTTGGACAAATTGATTCAGTTCTCAACGGTGTAATGTTTATTTTTTAAATGATACTTTGCAATTTTGTGTGCAAAAAATTTTCCTGATTATGTAGATTTTTCTATGGAGCTTGTTTACTGCCCATTAGTCCATACGTACATAGCTTGTTTTAAGCTGGTTAGTCGATCCTCATTACATAAAATTAAATTTTTTTCTTTTAAAGTAATTTTTAAAACATTTTATTTACAACTTTTTAGTTACAAATTTATTAAATAAGTGCCCGTTGAATTTCAACTGGTTTAGTGAATCTAAAATGTCGTCCGTGCAACATGCCAGACATCGCAAGAATAAAACAGTGCACTCCTATAAATAATATCTTCCAAAATATAAATGTAATTAAAAATTATGTAATGATTAACACAAAATGAATGAACAAAATAAGTTAATTAATTTAACGAAAGACAAAAAGGTAAATACATAACGTTTAAGAAATACTTGGAATTAATAAAACAGTTGATCCAATCACAATTTGTGGGCAATCTAAGTCTAATTATTTGAGTTTTTGAGTTATTTACGTTGTTTTAAAAACGGTTTGCTATGTATAGGATTACCAGACGTCCGGTTTTTCCCGGACATGTCCTCTTTTTAAGAGCATCCGGGGGCGTCCGGGCGGGATTTTGATTACTGTCCGGAATTGACTTAATAAAATTTATTTTAAAAAATCTGCGCAGCTTTTATATCAAAAACACGGAAAAGATTCTTAATGTTCTAAAATGGTTTAAATGTTGAATCTGAACAATTTATTCACAATGTATTTTTTACGGAGCTATTTCAATATATTTGGAATCGTGGATAAAACCTTTTGATGAATTTTCCGTTTTTCAGTGGATGAATTTGAAAAATGGTTTAAGTTGGGATAAAATTCTGCCCTCATTATCTTATTTACAACAGAAGGATGTTGATGTTGATGATTCAAAATTTTTTTACCAATGGTGCAACTTAAAATCTTTCATTGAAAATAATGATGATTTTCGTAATAATACTGAATGATTGGCTCATGAAAAATTGAGTTACTTTTTTAATTAATATAAAAATAACAGAATATTCACTAGAAATGTTGTTTTTGGCAAAATATTTCATAAGTAATAGTGTGATATTAATTATTTTAAATGAAAATAATAATAATCTATCTATCTATCGATAATTCTTCCGTTGATATTTCAACGGGCATTACACTAGTTCAATATAATAATTTACGAATGTTGTTTAATTTGGTTGCTATGACAATAATTTCCCTCGCCTTCATTCTCTCTCTCTCTCTCTAGTAGTAAAAGCATTCAAAACACGTTTATATTCATAAGGATTGAAATAACAATATGATATCGAGGTCTAACAATGGAGTTGGTAGGCAAGACAACATCCCGTTAAAATGGCAAGATTTCGTCAAACTGTGTGAATTAAGCGTTTAAATTGAGTGGTTTTGAAAGATAGGGGGTAAAATATGAACAGAATAATAAACTTTATAAAGTTTTCTTCAAAATGGTTCATATACGAAGATTGTAGGTCAATTCTTTCTCATTTTAATCTAAAAAAGAATGAAAGACTGCACGTTGAGAAGTCGATTTCTACGTGATATTTTACGGGAAATGGAAATGTCTCACTTGAAGTCGAACTCAGGACTTTTTTCGAGGTTTTTTTTTCGTGGTCGCCTTAAAATATGTGAATCGAGCATTTCTACCAAATCAGATCCGAAGATCGTAGGTTAATTCTTTTTAATTTTAATCTCAAAGACAATGAAAACCTGCACCTCGAAAAATATTGTAAATGCATAAGGTTTCACATGGTAAAGTGTTACCGACAAAATACAAAATGCAGACAGTGGATATTAATACGAGTAGAAGAATGTTATATTATTTCATACCTCTTTATTACCCCATTATTGTATCGTCTAGCCATTATCTTCCACCTACTTACAATCGAATTAAAGCAATAAGAGGGCCACATATTAGATTGAGCATATCATAATATTAAAATTCTAATCGTACCTACATACGTGAAGTATTACAGCGGCATATTTCTCGAGAAACGTTCGTGGTAGACATATGCGGCAAACGGCGTTTTGTTTCTACTAGCTATGAGGTCCCTGTAAAACTATTTTCCTTTGCTAAATTGTTCCGGGTTCGAATCCAGGAGACAATTATATTTTCTCATAAGTTTACACGTAATTTTCGATTTTCAGTGCAAGTTGTTTTTCCTTCATTCATCAAAATACCTAAATATGAATTGATTTTCTTCGTTTTTGCTATATTCGATGTCTAAAACTCTATATGTACTCTCTTATTCTTACGATGTTTACATGTTACACGGTCGAAGCTTTCAGAAATACGCATTGTTTTATAAATTTTGTGGACTTTTTTGTGCTCTTGCCGGGCGTTGCCAAGGCGACCATAATTGTTGCCTCCGATTCAATTACTGCCAATTAAATCTTCAAATAGACGAAAGTAAAGCGTTATCCGCTTCGAACTTTTGTTTAAGAATAAAAATTATTGATATATTAGAGGAATGATCCCGTTTAAAACGGCCTTTGAAAACAAACAATATAAAAATAAAACCAACAAACAAATGATGAAATTATAATATTTGAATAAGATTGGAAAGGGCTACAAATTAAAAACAAAGGAATAGTTTTAAAAAATGAAGAGGAAAACAGTCTTATACCTCAATAATATTATTTTAGCTATTCATTAGCTCTCTTATAATGACTGTTTCGTTTAACAGCAATAGCCCTTGATTATCTTTATCCTTAACCCAAAGTTTAAAATTATGTTTGTCACGTGTTCTAGTTATGGCTACATACAGCTGTTCATGTGAAAAAACTGCATCTGGCAAATGTAATTCATAATATCTGTTCTATTCAGATAATGCGAAGGCACAGCGCAAGCAACTGCCTTTGATATGCAGAGAGACTTCAATAAGACAACGAAGGCACGTTAAAACACCGTCGAATTATTTCAAACATTAGCATGTTTTAAAATACGTAATTTACCTCATTTATCCATCCAATTTACGTAAATGAATATAGGTTTATGAGCATATATGGCTTGAAACAACAATGCCAGTTTCCAAGGCGATCATTGAAGAAAATGAATGATTTTTCTTACATCGGCGAATTTAAACGTAAAATTTGCTAAAGTTTTACCTTTAGGTGAGAAAAGACGAACAAAATTAAACGGCCCGTTTATTTTACTTTAAAATGGTCCTAATTTGAAGGTCGTAGGTCAATTCCTTCTAATTTTAATATCCAAAAGAGTAAAACTCTGCACGTTGAGAACTAAATTTTAGCGTGTAAACTTATGGGCCGAGATATGAAATTCATATGGAATGTAAGACATTCTCCTGGCGTCGAACCCTGGACTTTTTTGAAATTTTTTAAATAACATTCGCTTTTTGAAGGTATTCATAACAATCCTACCGAATTTGACTGGACTGGCTGAAGAAATGGCCGAGATATGTTGAGATATTTAGCGTTACGCAAAAAATGATGACCAAGTGACCAAGAGATTTAGCCTTTTATAGTATTTGATAGAAACGTAAATATTCACGGATTATTATTCAGTAACCTGCGTATGGAAAGCGTTTCTAACGATTTAATCAAGACAACTGATTTTTCATTTCATCGTTTGAGTGCTAGAATTTTACCTTTCTGTAAGTAAAACCACTATATTATACGTCTGTTATGCTTATTAACGCAAATAGGCTCACGCATGAATTTAAAATTAGATGAGAATAGAGACGTACGTTTTTGAAAAACATATTGAAAGTGACATGGCTATTGCGGCAACAGGCACCTAATACACATTAAAGTCGTAATTTTTACTGTTTTGAAGAGAGGCTGATTTCATGAAGCTATTTATTTGTATAACATCCTGAAGGATTTTAAAAAATCTTACGGTTTAAAAGATACCACCATAAAACATTGATCTGTTTATGAAAATGTTTAGATAAAGTTGAAATGGAAGTTCGCGTAATTTAAAGTTGCTTGTAGTCTTGAATTGGTGCGTGAGTTGTGAGGGTTTAGTAATTTTGCAACGGGTTTGGAAAATGTTATGCACAAACAATGTAAAGTTGTCGGTAATCCAAAAACAGTGAGAAATTATATATAATAAAGAAAAATAACAGTGATCAACTGTAAAAAAAGTAAAAGTCTATAAAACACTTCCGTTCAATTAGAGCGTTTTGGATTTAGGGCACCAATATATCGATTAAGGCCATTTAGTTTCATAATAAGAATTTAAATTTTACAATAAACTCGATGAATGTATTTTAGACGTCGCGATACTATGAGATTGTTTCATGATACTCGTAATTATGAACTAAAGAAAAAGTCATATTATAAAGAATTATTCGTAATGGAATTATCACAGATTTATATCTCGTTATTTATTTTCAGAATTTATGGATATCGGGAAATTCGCGTGTACTAAAGCAAAAAAGATATGCAGAATTTTTTAGTACCGCGAGCATTCTTTTAGGAGATTCGTGTGAACTATTAGGAGCCTATTTTATTTTATCATATTCAATTTTCCAAACTTCTTTATATAAAATGTTATTTGTGACAGACGCTCCTTTCTTGAAAACTGGTATTATCTGAATTTTTAAAGAATGTTTATATTGAACTCTTGAGCATCCCACATATAATTGTCCACGTGTAAAGCATGGCTCATGTAAAAAAATATAAGCTTTGCCTAAGTAATTTTCAATGGCTACGTTATAGGGGGAACTACCTGTACCCTACATGCACGCTCTCTTCCGGAAGCTTAGAGGAGGAACTCAATCTGGCAAAAAGCGTCACCTCACATTGTCTGATAATATAAAGGATAACTTTTGAACTGAAGTTCACTCGTTAAAGTGTCGCTGACCAATTTTCAAAGACAATCTCTTGAAGAGTTTCACTCGCACTATTAGGTATGCAATAAATTATCGATCCGCAACGCCGCGCATGTTAACTTTTTTCCTCCCCCAACCGTTTCTTGTGATCGATTGTTTCCGGCCGCTTTATTGGGCGGAACGTTCAATCACTAAGACCCAGAAGAAGGTATGGCATTCACCTCGACCGCCGCCCGTGTCTTATTCGTCCGCCTTCGCAATAGGAAAACAGAATGGAAAACGCGATGAGAGAAGAGGCCCTTAAGCTGACGCGCACCTGTGCGTCCTTATGGGGAAAGACGCGCGGAATTATTTATTTTCGTCGCCACCACGAGTTCTTCCTCGACGCTATCAACCGCGTTAACCGCATCTCCGCCGTCGCTATGGTAACGGAGGGGGTGCCGTGAAGGAGAAATTGTCGGTTATAAAAATTTTACAGGATCCAACTTTTTATTTACTCCTCTCGGTTTTTTTTGTTTTCTCTTTGCTGCTTCCGCCTTTCTCTCTTTCCCGTCCCTTTCTCCCGTCTTCCCATCCATTCATTACCTCCCCTCCCCCTCCCTCCCCCCTCCATCCCTCTCTTCCCTTACTATGGCTGACAACCTTAAGACGTAGATGTTTCCATTTTCTCTACACTTTAGGCAAACTTATTTATTCATCAGTACGGTCGGGTGCGTTTGAAAGATGTCTCTACGTGAAGGATCACGGCCTAAAGGGTTTATAAAGCTGTACAAAATCAATCAGCTGACAAAATTTTGTTTTAAAAACCACAATTTTAAGTAGAGGAATAGGTTTTTTTTTATATTGCTGGCAAACTTAGTTCTCAGATACATTGATGGAATGGATGGACCGAAGATCCTTACGCGACAGGCATAAGCCGTAATGACGGGAAATGTGGAAACAGGTGAAAGAATCTGCTAGCACCGGGAATCGAATCCGGGTCTAACCACTTGCAGAGCGAATATTCTAGCACTGAACTACCGTAGCAGACACATTCTCCTTGTTTCAGAACGGGAATATTTTCTTTGGATGGGACCGGGCTAGCTATTCAGCCCCAACAGATGTCCTAAATGAGATACATCGAAGAAAACACCCTACCCTAAAAAAATATTTGTTTATACTCATATCTCTCTATATTATAAAATCGTAATGGTCACCATGATGCGTAACGTTCTAATTTTGTGAAAACTCGATTAGAAATAAACTTAAGTAGCCTGAAATTTCTCAGGATTTCAGTGTTGATGAATCTTTACCTTATGATTAAAAAAATTTCGAAAAAGGTCACGGGTTCGACTCCAGAGGATGAATGTCCTTTCCCATAAGATAACACGTAAAAATCACCTTTTTGGTTTGAAGGCTTTCATTCTTTTACTCTTTAAAATATATTTAAATTAAGTTATCAATGCGAAATTTGCACTAAAACACGCCAAAATTAATGAGGGTTATTATTCATACTGTCGAATACTCATTCTCATTCAAATTTCTCATATTTTGAATTTATACTCGAGTTTTGGTAATTTTTTAACATTTCAATAATAAGATTCCATGGTTACCGGTATTGTTGTCCTCGGTAATTTCCGTGAATATGCACTTAAATAAAGGCTTAAAAATCGAAAATAAGATTAAAACTTGCTCTAAATGACCGAAGATATGAATTTAATGCAAATAACTCGAAAGCAGTATCCATGTTATTTATATTTTTTATCTATATTACTAAAATCCTATTTCTGGTTCTCTCTCTCTCTCTTTAACGCTATATACCTCAGCTATTTTTAATCTCCGGGAATTTCAGCCCTCTAAGTTTATTTTTTATTGAGTTATTCAACTAATTTTCTTAATTTGATATTAAAAAACAAACATACATCTCTTATAAAATATATTCATTAAACTCATATTCAAAACATATTCCCGTTAAACTAAGCTAAATCCAATAGGTACATGGTAGGAACGAAGAAACAGCGAGCAAGAGGGGGGGAGGGGGGGCTGGCGAGCGTCAGCGAGTAGGGGGCTTGCCCCCTAGTGTATACTATATCTAATTAATATCTCTGATCCTATTTAATTTATTACCGACGAGATGTTCCCATATGCAGCCAGATCAGTGTACGAGCTATAGATTTTTAAAAATATAAAGAAACTTCATTGTTCCTTACTGCATTCATCCTTCCCGTATTTGGAGACAGATTAAAACAGTAAACACCTGTATTACAGCATGCATACTATACATTATAAACCCTAAACATTCGCGGTTTTGACATTTTCCTTCTTGAGTACTTGGGAGGAGTTCCTGTGTGAACCGATCTGACATTCTCGACGCATAAAATTAATTGTCCGATTTGATGATTGAAATCGCAGCGTCATGCGTAAGTTGTCCATTTCAATACCTAAGCAGCGGGTTTATTTCATAGCTACATTCATGCACGTTTGTAAATTCCTGTTTATTAACATGTTCTTTACACGAACGCTATCGTATTTTTAAGACCAACTTTATATTTTTAAACATTTTCTTTTGGTTTTCGGTCTTTCTTTCGCCGGGTTTGGGTAAAGCATTTATGAAATATTATTTCAAATATCTCCTGAATGTGTCCTCGAGTAGCCATTGAGAGGGATTTTCTTAGCTCATTATTCTTCCGGTTTAGGGACTGTTCTTTTGTTTAAATCTCATTACGTGCTGGATGTGTATAGTATGTGAATCTGCATGAATCAGTCGTATCTCGCCAGGGCATCGAAGAAGTTTTACGCCACTGGTTCAGTATAATTCTTCCCATGCTCTTATCATTTATAATCACCCTAATTAAATTCCCTATTATTTATTTTAACAACGTGGAAATTATACGTTTGATTTTATCAGACATGGACGTGCATACACCTGGTTCTCCGAAGGATTGATGCTTTTAACTCAATTTTCTCAAAGATTCGCGTTGATTTCCGGGAACATAAACTATTGTCGAAGGCCTTAATGCTTTTTAAAGCCGAATCAATCGCTCATTCACACTCTGATTGATCCATCAAAATTCTTAAGGATATCAACATGGCCTACGGACGCTAGATTTGACGTTGTGGTAGGTCAGGCAGTGATACCGTCGTCAGACGACAGGTTTTCTCATACATTAGCGTTCTCTCGTCTCTGTGATCATAAGCGAAGTCAATTTCTATTCTGTCAAGAAAATGTACAGTATTACGACGTGAAAATTCAGGTTGAATTCTCATTATGTGTTTACTAATAACTAAATAACCAAGTTTTATTGCTCAGATTAGTTGTTTTTTGGCCAAGCAAAATCTCCCGGACTTGACATTTCTTAAGGCGTAAATCCCCCGGAATTAACCCCTCATAAGTTGGTAACCCTAGCCGTGACCCTAGAAGAATCGCCAGAATTTAAAGTGATTGTTTCAATGTCACGAGTTTCTGCCGAAAAAAATTAGAAAAAATCGGTACAATATAATTTTATACAAAGTTTCTCATACAATAATGCGTCGTTTAGTTATCTTTTGAAAAATATGAACTATGTTGAATCATTATAAACATCAACTTAAATAACTATACGAAATTTGATGAAAAACGTATGAGCCGTTTTTTAGAAAATCCAATTGTTATTAAAGTTGCCCAAGAATAATCTAATTTTATGTTCAGTTATTGAGAAATATGAACTATGTAGTATTGTTGAAGACGTAAACTCAAGTAACTGTAAGAAATTTGATCAAAATCGTTGCAGCCTTTTTTGAGAAAATCAAACTGTTGTTAAAATTGCCTAGAATAAACTGCCCTTAATTATCGTGCAATGTCAGCCATTTCTTCATAAATTCGATTCTGTATGATAAAATGCATAAGTTCGAGATTTCATTCATTTTCGCTATACCGTTTAGGCTCTTGAGTCGCGAACACACAGACGGACAGACAGACATTGCATTGCAAAAACAACTTTTTCGGACTCATGTAGTACACCTAAAACGTATATTTCCATCAAAATCTCGAGAACGAATTTTTTCGAGATCCTACGTAGGTATATATGAGAAAGCATAAACCTAACTATGCATAGTTCTATAGGTTTACGACACCGAATGCCAGGAGTTATAGTGTTTGGGAGGAGGAGGGGAGTTGACCTGATATGCCACTGTGCCTTCCGACAACGCGATCCGCGCAATTGTGGATCTGCTCCGTCTCGACTCGCGTGAACTGTTTAGTCGAAGCTGATACGGTTAATGCAAAATCGAGGAATGGAGCAAATGAGACATCCCGTCACAGAAAATGAAAGGACACCGAGGGAATAACAAGTATGAGAGGTGCAGTGCCGTCACCAATAGGGTCCAACAGAGGCCAGATGGTCTCGTGAGAGATCTTTCCGGAATATCCATATCTCTCTCTCTATAATTCCCTCACTTCGCAGAAACCGAATTACACGAGAAACCCCAACTCACTTTTAAAAAATATCCAAAAAGGATAAAATGCGCAAGCGTAATTTTAGGAAAGCAGTTCGGTGAATTGTCAAAGAAGAGGTGTATTTTGATGATCTAGTTTACTCGATAGTGTCGCGGCCGCCGGAGTTATCTAGGATCAAATAGTCTACACATAATATGTTCCTCTGGTAAAATCGCATAAGCACTTGCTTAGCGCACTTTCCCATGACACCATACTGAAAGATAAACGCTCGCCGTATCATATGTAGTATGTACTCATCAGATATCGTAAAGGAAGGGAGAATTAACTTTCCTCTTTACTAGCTATACAGAGAAGGATTTCAATCGCCATAAATTTCGATTATCGACTGCTCGGTCCTGTTTGCAGAAGCGAACAAAGTTCGAAAAAAAAACAAGTCGGAAGATCAACATTAAAAAAAAAAGAGGAAATAACACGAATGCCGCGAGACGTGTTTGGCGACGATCATCCTCCTCCGTCGCACACGGATTTTGCACCAGAACAGTTTCATCCTAAATGTTCTGCAAAACGGATTAGGATAGTAATCCCGCCAATTTTAACCTTCAGAAATACGAGTTCCATTCCTATTCGCAAATATATAGGGCAACTAGGTGTTGAAGAAAACACAGTGATCACTTACCGGAAGGAGAGTCGCTGGGGTGTCTGGGAGACACATTTGTAGATGCGTAGTTGCGTCTCTCTTGTGCTGACGAAGGGATCATCCCGAAAGCTCCAACGACGCCTACAAATGTGTCTCTCCGACATCCTAGCGGCTCTCTCCTTCCGGTAAATGCTCACTGGGTTTCCTTCAACAACTAATTGCCATAAATATCCTTATTTACATTTCCTTTTCCACAAGTGTGTGCAGAAATACCCGGCGTTGCCCGGGGAAATTTAGTTCAAATCCGATCGGAATTCTAGATGATACATATTTAAGAATTCACTCGGCCGCCGTTTTGAATAAAACAGGCAGAGAGAAACAAAAACCAGGTATGAATTATTTCTGGGAGCTCTCCAAAATCGCACCAAATTTGATTTAAATCAATAGTAGAACTTGGGAAAATACACGTAGTTTAATCAGTCCCCGCCGTCCAATTACGGATAAGGAAGTAGTCGTTTCCCACCTTTCTCACTGACAATGAGTATAAGATGTAGAGTTACCTGTTCTTTGAGAACAGGACGTTTATGAGAACAGTTATTTTATTGAACAGTTTAGGCATCAGAACAGTTCGAAAAGAACTGTTCTGTTCTTTCTGACCCATCTCTAGTGTCAAAATATTTAGAATTAGTATACAAAGTTATTTTGCTTTTTGTACAATTAATATAAAACATTTGGGATTAAAAAGTAGCCTACGGCCTTCCTATTTGTGAAGAAAGTATCTGTTGAAAGTTTGATTACTCTAGCTTTAACGGTGTGGAAATATATAGATGCACAAATAAACAAACAAACTTTCATAAATATATAGGATATATATATATATATATATATCAGCACTCGGAGCCGCTTAGTCGAGCGTTATGCATAATTTTCTCGCAACCGGACGAACCACGAAAGTTTAAGAAGGCAATTCTAAAATGAAATCTTCCGTAGGAATAAGCGCTGGGATGAAGGCGGCGGCCGTCAAAGGGATAGCTCGCATAAGCTGCGAAAGAATTACTCGAGATTAACGAAATATCCTCCGAAAGCAAAGATTAAAAAAAATGACACTGGATTTGCGACGACATGAGAATAAGCGGATAACGATCCTCGATGTCCGATTGTCCCGAAGTTAATCCCCAAGAATATCGAACCGTTAGTTTTTGGAGAGATACCGACTACTCTTTTTTTGTTTATTTACAGCGTACCTCAAAGTAGTAATAAACTTCTGGGTCGAACTTCTCGGTGGTGTCGCAGCTGTCGCCCAAGACGCTTGGTATGGCCATGGGCTGACTGAACAGGAACGGATAATCCCCCATCGCAGCAGTCTTTTTTTTGTGTTTTTGTAAGGAGGAACGTTGGGTAAAACTGGACGGAGGCCTCTTATTAAAAAAAGAGCACCTCTTTGGAGAGCAGCACTCGCGAGACGCGCGACCACTCTTCGAATCGAACGAATTAATTCCCCGCTCGTGTCCGCGAGCGTCCGCTATCAGCTCAAAAATTTCCTTCTGTTTATTTTTAAGCGTCTTTTTCTTCTTCCATCCGAAAAGTCTCCCTCTTCCCTCCGTTTGAAGATAAACTATCAACCGAGGAGGTTTTGTTACGACATAATCCCTTCGTTGCGGTCTCCGGTCGCGTGGTGGCGTGGCAGGACGTCCATCTTCTCTAAACCACACTGCACACACACCTCTCTCTCTCTCTCTCCCAATTAACGCAGAAATTCCAAAGGATAATTCGCCGTGATTTTGGAGGATAATTAAACCTCTTCTGGACTGCGATCTTGATCTGTTCGTCTTTCTCTCATGTGACATTTATATATCTCTTTCTAACAGTTTTTATCTGCGTAGCCACAAGTCAAACAAAGGACGGCGTTATCTTGTCGCAGAGTGATAGCGGCTCTTATCAGAGACATTCCCTACAAAAACATGGTCTGCCGCCGCGACTTAAAAATTAATTACTGGATAAAGGAACGGAAATTAGACTCTCGAAACACGGCAGATTACATTTGTGTCCAGAACTTAACGATCCGGACAATACCAACGCACATGAAAGACTATTGTAATAGAAGTGTAACCCAATGAGTATTAATACCATTACGCATAAAAATTATGACAGGAATAAAGTCTTAAGACCCTTTGCATATAATTCCCAGTCAACGGCATAGGACGCCCATAATTTCTTCAAAGAGATAAGGTTTAATATCACAGCATGCTAAACAGAATTTCTAAAATAAAGTCGTCACATTTGAATCATTATCGATTCCAAGGTAAAAATTATTTGGGTTGTTCGACGTAAAATCTAAAGCCTTGGAGATAGTGAAAGGACTGATTAAAAAGACACATGAATTATTAATGTTTTAACTTTTAATGTTAAATTAATTAATCCGACGTCATTCAAGGCATATCCTTGGCCTTTCATGGAAGAATGGGAACATAAGGCAATTATTTAAATCCACGTAACGTAATGAACTATCCTGCTGAGTAGAATCTATGCTGAGTAGAATCTATCGAATGTTGTGCTATGAAAATGACTGTATGTATAATCTTTGGAGCGATGCATATAAAGTATTTAGAAACGACACTCGTGAGAGGGAAAGTTATTAGCTTGCAGCTGACAAATATGCCACTCATTGGTAGTGTCATTTACGACCTTGAAAACGGCACATAGGTAGGGCGTTTGCATGGAAATCTGCCGCCTGTGTCAAAAAGAAAAAAATGCCGGCACAGTTCACGACATATAAAAGGCAGATCGGCGGCGAAACTGATATATATATATAATGCCGCACGTGGAAAATTGCCGCCTTAGGCGGTCGCCTCTCTAACTTATCTCGCACGACGGCCTTGCACGTTGCTGATCTCTAAATGAGTGAATATGATTTACTAAAACGAAAAATTGACTGCTGCGCCACAATTATCCATCGTATTTCAATTGCGCACACCTCAGGATCGCAGCCGACGAGCACCGAATGATCAAAGGCCACTCACCCTGCGCTCCTCTTCTTTGGCGGCTCGGAGGTGCGATTCAATGGCGTCCAAGTCGATCTTCGGCATAGCTGTCTCTATGTTGTACACATCGAAGCCGCCTGCAATGGGAAATTGATAGCTTTAGTTACCAAAAATTGAGGAACGGAAAAGTATCGAATTTCATAATTATGTACTATTCCAGTAGACAATAACTCGAACAAGTTAACAGGCATGGTGCGAGGGAAGTCTGCAAAAGTTAATGGTTTATTTAACTTTGCGTCACCCAATGAATAATAAATTATAAAAATGGTAACAAATGAATTTAAATAAATTCAAGTTATTCATAAAGTTATCATCATCCTTGTTGAGGTTATTGGAGATGCGTGAGTTGAGTACTTTTTCATTTTTATTTTCCCATATACGAAATATATTGAGAAAGTATTTTAATCGCGAAAAAAATCGATCTCGAGATTTTGATGGAAATATACGTTTTAGGTGCACCCGAGTCCGAAAAAGTTGTTTGTGCAATGCCGCCTGTCTGTCCATCTGTCTGTTCGTGGCTCTGGAGCAGGGATCCCAAAATTACGGCCCGCGGGCCACATCCGGCCCGCCTGCCTTACCCAACACAACCCCCCACCCCACCTCCTCCCCCTCTAGACATAATTTTTAACGGTGAAGCTTCTCGATAACCACTCTTGCTCTTTGAAGATTTCACACGGCCCGATCAGTCATTTGAAAAGTCTCAAGTGGCCCGCGCTGTCGTACATAAAGCCTAATGTGGCCCTTTCAATAAAAAGTTTGGGGACCCCTGCTCTAGAGCCTAAACGGTAGAGCGAAAATGAATGAAAGCTCGTACTTAGGCGTTTTATCATACAAAATAGAAGCTATGAATAAATGGTTGACATTGCTAATTCATTAAGGGCAGTTTATTCTAGGCATTTTTTACAACAATTTGATTTTCTCAAAAACGGCTGTAACGATTTTGATCAAATTTCGTACAATTACTGAGGTTTACGTCTTCAATAATAATACATAATTCATATTTCTCAAAAATGAATATAAGGCTACTTTATTCTTGGGCAATTTTAACAACAGTTTGATTTTCTCAAAAACGGCTACAACGATTTGATCAAATTTGGTACAGTTACTTGAGTTTACGTCTTCAATAATACTTAATAGTTAATATTTCTCAGAAAATGAATATATGTCTAGTTTATTCTTGGGTAACTTGAATATCAATTAGATTACCTATCTAAAAACGGCTCATGTGATTTTCATCAAATTTTGTATAATTATTTAAGTTGATGTTTATAATGATTCTACATAATTCATGTTTTCCAAAAGATAACTAAAGAACGCATTAGTATATGAGAAAGTTTGTACAATATATATTGTACCGATTTTTTTGTTATGCAAGTGCTTATCTCTCTGATTCGTTTTTTTCTCGACGGAAACAAAAAAATTAAAACACATATGAATACGTTTAAATGGTGTTGTTACCAAGTAGCTTCGCTGATATGGGATGGTGCAAGAGAGATGCGATAAAACCGACCGCACTCACCCAGTATCTCCGGGGACGTCCTACGCTTGTCCTTGGCTGCTGGCACGGACCTCCTGTTCGGCATGTTCCTAGACGACGACCCTTCCCTCCTGGTGACCTGCACCCACCCTGGAGTCGATTTGGCCGCCGTGGGAGGCTGCTTGACCTTCGCCGTCGCGATGCGCGTCACCACGTTCTTGGCAACGGGAGGCGCCTGAGGGACCACTGGCACCACTTCCGGCGCTGGAGGGGCGGATGGCGCTGCGGAGGCGTGCACGACCGCCGCCGCGGCAGCCGCAGCCGCCGTCGCCATTCGTACGCTGTAGTTAATCTCCATCTTCTCCTTCTTCCTCGGAGGCGCCGGGGGCAAAGCCTCCTCCTCCTCCCCTCGACCCTTCGCCCCCTCCTTCTTGCCCCCGCTCTCTTCCTTCATGAACTTCTCCTCGCCTTCCGAAAGGACCTCTTCTGATTTCGCCGGCTCTTTCGCCGGTTCCTTCTCCTCCGCTTGGGGCCCCGGTTCCAACTTGACCGCCTCCGACTTGGCGGTTTCCGACTTCACCGCCTCCATCTTCGGGGCCTCTTCCGCTACCACTTCGGCCTCCACCTCTCCGAAAAGCTTGTTCGGATCGAGGGTCACAACTCCTATCTCGTCCTTGGTCCCCGATAAATAGGCGTCCGCCATCTTCGAGTCGGGTTTCTTGGGCTCCTGCACCGCCGCCTCGGCCATCTCCACGACGCACTTCCCCGCCGCCATGGCGACCTCCGGAAACGCCTCCGATTCCACGTTGATGTCCTTCTCTCTGTCGTACTCTTCGACGAATCCGGCGTCTTCGTCGCTGGTGGCGGCCTCCTGCTGCCTCCCGGACGCCTCTTCCGCCTCCTCGTCTTCCTCTTCTACCACCGGGATGTTTAACTTGGACTTGTCGTAGATGAACGATTTGTCGAACCTCTTGATGACACCGTCGAGTTGGTTGAGTTCTTCGTCGTTGTTGTTGTTGTTGTTGTTGGCGTTGTTGTTGTTGATGTTCCTGGCGGCCACAGGGTCCCCCCCTTCCCCCTCCACCACCACCACCACAATCTCCTCCTCTTCTTCCTCCTCCTCTTCTTCTTCTTCCTCCTCTTCCGCCTCTGCTGCCCTCGCGAAGTGCAGCCTCTTGGCGTAGCGTTGGAAGCCCGGGTAGTTGGGGTTAAGTATCCCCGTTCCCCGTCTCAGGCGCCTCTGCCTCCTGCCCTCCGCCCCCTGCCTACCGCCGTCGCTAAGCAGCGAGTCCGAGGACGAGGAGGTGGTGGACTCCCCCCCGCTGTCTTCCTCCTCCTCGTCTCCGGCCGGAGAGGCGTCGCCGGAACTCGGGATCTTGTGGGAATCTGTCGCAGACAGAAAAAGGGAGAGAAAGAGGTTTATTCGGTGGGCGAACACAGGAAGCGACGAATCGCCAAGGGGCAGATTCCGGCGACACACACACAACGCGCCACATCCTGCGATCAGAAAACGAAAGAAGGGTAATCGAATGTGATTCTGAGCCTCATTTAAATCGCAAATGATCGAAGAAAAGCCTCGAGGCTGCGAAATAAATTGACTTTGCATCAAAATGTCGGTTTTTAAAGGATTGATATGGAATATCTATAGTTGAAGTGTTCGCAAAACCAGATAAAACTTTAATAAAATAAATGGAAATGATTGCAGAGTACACCATTCCACTCTACTTGTTGTCAAACTTTGTCAGATTTTCCAGAATACCGAATAAGTAAAACACGTTCGTAATGGTAAATTAACAATGGCTCTCAGACTGCATATTATTTAATGTTACCAAGTTATAGGATAATTTTCCGAGGGTTGTATCTAAAGAAAAATATAAAAAAATAATGCAAATCGTAGAATGCAGACGAAACTCCGTACTGGGAGAAATGTATTCATGGATTTATTCACCACTGCAGATGGACTATACGCGGGTTAATGACACTTCTAAAGTGGAGACGGAAATGAATCTGTTGAGGGACGACTTAATTTAAATTTCAGTTAAAAATGAGACGGCACTAAAACATAAACACAATATACGCTTTTAAACACGTCAAATTTTATGTGGCTTAATATCGCACTTTAATTTGGACATTCGCTCCAACGAAAAATTGTGCGTTAGAAAAGCAGAATTTACCGACTTAGCGATTATGGAGCCTACAGGACGGAAAAATAGACGCTAGAAACTTCACGGGCAATTTAACAAGGTTTTCGAAATTAATGGCATCTTTCGTGCTCAATTATGCATATTCGTCGTCTCCTGTCGACCGTTTTCCCATATCGATCGATCGATCCGAATCCCGAAGTTATAAGTTCGATCTTTCTCGTCCCCTTTCCGCCTGTCGGACACAGACACGCTCGCCTCCGTAACGGCGCAAACAAAAGAACTCTCGCGACCAAATGGCGTCCGCTTCCGGTCACAAAGGGAAAAGCCGAAACATTCGGAGCGTGCGACGAACGACATGGAGGAAATGCAGACCGGGTGTCGTCTGTTAGCGACAGGTCGCGTCGCTATGAAAACTGTCGAATCCTTCTCCTCCCCCCCTCCCCCCTTTCCTCCCTTCTTGCCGCCCCCTTCTTCCTCCCCCCCTGCATCAGAAAGGGCGAAAGGGAAAGGAAAAAAAAGAGGTCAATTATTATTACCCTCGCAGTCTCCTACGAGGCTGTCATCTGGTGAGGAGACAGACATGGAAGACACGGCGTCTTCCCCGGACACGTGACTCCGCTTCAGCTGCTGATTGGCTGGAAGCACGAGAGATATGTTGTCGTCCTCGCGATGATTGCTGTTGTCGTCCGCGAGTACCTCGCAACCGCTCCTCGCGTTGTCCAAGTTGTTGTTTGTTATGAGGTGGAGTTGTTGTTGCTGCTGCTGTTGGTGTTTCGCGGTGTTCTCTGAGGTGTCTACTATGGAGGCCGTTGGATTCTCGTAATTGCTCAGCCATTGCGTTCTGAAATGAGGAAAGAGTCGTTTTTAATGCGAAATACGTCGGTTGGCAGGGCCGCGCGCAACCAGGGGTGCAAGGGGTGCACGGCACCCGGGCGCCAACTAGTCGGGGGCGCCTTCCCATAAAGATATTTGTACCTTTGTTTTTGTCGTTCATTTAAAAGTTTTCCCATTCTGCGAAATGCTTTTAAGAGGAGATAAATTTGAGCAATTCGCTCGATTGGCAATCGAAAGCTAATATAAAACAAACGTAGCACAGTTTAACTGTAAACATTATCGATAAATTATTTTTAAATTAGAGGATGTCCATAACACGAATAAGAACAGACATCTTCGCTAACATTTATGTAGGGGACAGTGGCGGTCTTTTCTTTTTTTTTTGATGGACAAGTAGTCACTTTTAGGGAGGGAAGGAGGGCGCCGCAGAATTAATTTGCACCGGGGCGCCAAACACCCTTGGCGCCGCCCTGTCGGTTAATCCTAACGGTTAATGGTTTTATGGATGGATGCGTGGTTTTCCGAGTAGAGAGGATCTTGCTCTGTCATAGTGTTTGACTGTCACGTGGCACAGGTGTCCATTTGTACCTTTTTCAGCCCCCGTTTGGTGTCTTCATAGATTGATAGAGAAAGACATTCGACATTGTGCTTTATTAATTGTAAAAGTATCGAATTTGACGAAGTCTATACAAGTAACGAATAGATTTCAGATTAGTTGAGGCGAGTTGCTTTCACATCATTTAGCATAAAATGTTCGACAAGTTTAAATCAGTCCAACGTACGTTCTTCAAATAACAATCACGCTCGAACTGTTGATTCGAATATCAAAATTTTTAACGCGAGTATTATTGGAGAAGACACATTTTAAATCAGTTTTTTCATTACATACTTATCTACAGATCTAGCAACAAAACACAAGGTGCAAATTTCTCAAAAAAGAAAAAGGACCACGCATGCACGAATGACGAAATTATTTATCATTGAAGTCAACTATTGTAGCAATTTTCAAATTTAAATAACCTACCGTATAAAATTAATAGCGCCATTATTAGAAGTGAATGGACAGCAAACGTAATTCACATAAGCACCTTTGACCATAGAAAGGCGCGAATGTAGCATTGCGGTCGTGCACAACGAGGAAAGTTTGTCATACAAAACATACTGTTATTTATTTTGAAAGGTAACATTTGTCAGTAAGAAAATTCGGAAATTAATTGGTCTACCGTAGCAAATTTGATTAAGAGACGACAAATTGATATGCGCCTGTGACTCCATCTCGCATATCGGAGAGGACTTACCCGTTGAGTCCTCCGGTGGGCTCGTTGGCCCCGTCCGCCCCCACGGTGTGCGGGCCCCTAAGCAGATTCAGGCCCACTCCGTTATGACTGCGGCGATAGAGGGAGGAAGAAAGAGATGAATCAAAATTTATGGAAAGCAAAAACCATGGAAACAGCTTGGTTTCCAATGGTTTCATTAATAGAAAATGGAGAAATTTCGGAAAATCATAAGGAGAGAAAGTCACTTAAATGAATTTCTGACGGAACCAATGAATAATTCTTCATTAGCTTGAGTGTAATATTAACGCATTGCGACCGATGACCGTAAATTGGCAACCAAAGTTAAATTTCATTCGCTTTCTTCAATGGCATACCTCGCAAAACTTTCACATACTCTAAGACGTGTATTCTAAGTAAAATGAGTTCTTCTTTAGTCTACATCATTTAATAGAAAATTTAAAAACTCTGATGCGGCCAACACATGACTTTCTCCATATTTGGGGTATAGATATTGAAATTCTTTTTATGAATAGCATTATAAGACAAAATTATTATTTCGTATCGTAAAAGAATACAGTCGTCCTTATTGTCGTAAATTATATTTTGAATATGTTTACAGAATTCACCTTTAGATGGTGGCGCTGTATACTAGAAATTTACGAATTAATTAATTATCTACTAAATGGAAGGTGCTACGAATATTTGTTTCAACAAAACTTGGAAGAAATATTATTCTCTACAACTTTGGCCCTCACGAATATTACCAATAACGACGTTTTTTAAGGAGATATTTGACGGAAACCGATTATTTATAAATAATTCCTAAACAATAACTGCTATGGAAAATTGTTTCGAATGGAAGTTACAGGAAATTACATTCTCTATGATCTTTATACCGAATTGTATATATACAATAATGATGTTTTAACGGAGATATTTCGCCAAAAAGAATCGGGTTTCGAATAAACCTCGATTTCCGGTTAACCGGTATTGTCCAAAAACTAAAGCTCTTAGTGCTTATACCTAAATGTTATATATGAAATTTGATAATAATATGGCAAGTACTTTTCGAGTTAGAGCGCCCACAATCACATACACACACATACACACAGACATCATTCCGAAAATAGTCTAAACGTGTTCTAGGGACCTCAAAACATGCATTTCCGTTGAAATCTCGAAGTCGATTTTTTTCATGAAAACAATACTTTCTCTATACTACGTAATATGGAGAAAGTAAAAAATGGAAAGCAATACATTTTAAATTACAATTTAAACGCGATAGTCATCAGAGATCGAAACAGAAAGGAATGAATTCTGTTTAACGGCTTAGTTCGCGAGTTTTGACAGAGATTCCAAAATTATGTATGTACTGAAAATTTTATTCAATTTATTAAATTTTATAACATTCCAGGATATTTAAAAAAATTTATCTGTTTATCGATATTATTACGACTAAATCTTTTTATTTGGTCATTTAAATGAAAATGTTAATCTTTTTAAATTTATTTTTTGTCATTAACCTAATTATTATTCTTGATTACAAGAGATCCTATTCAATATTTCATAGTGATTATTTTATAAGTAACTAGGCCTGTAAGAATTTAGGATTCGTAAGTATATTTTAAAGAAAACACTAATTTAATAAACTCCGAGAATTGCTTTGATTTGAAACCAGCAATTCTTTATCCATAAAGCGTCAGTTCATGTTTAAATTTTCACCAGTCGAAGCAGAAATAATTTCGGCATCTCCGTAGTCTTGACATCATCTGATTTTAGAGTTGCATTAAAGAATTAGTGAACTAATTACAGTAGAAGCATTAAATTTTAACATATAAAACGAAAATAAGTGATCTTCCAAGTTATCTTCGTACGAAGTGTCTCAGAAATGAGAGGAGACGACATCTTTACAGCCAAGCGCTTTACATCTAAAAAACTACTCGTTCTGAGAATGAAGACGCCATGAATATTGATGCTCTCAGGAGGAGCAATTTAGATGAAGAATCTCTATGGAAACGGCCGTGCTTAGCCGGAATAAGAGAATTTAAAAGTGCAGCTCGCGAGCACTTGGTATGCAAGGTACCTACATCACTCGGATGTTCGGTTGGTTCATCTCGGTTCACTAATGGTCTGTTGTGTGGGAGAGGGAGGGGAGCGGGGGGAAGGAGGAGGGGGGGGGAAGGAGTGAAGGAACGAGGCCGTTTCAATTTCGTACTGAAGATAAATGCCCCAGCGAAAAGGCCCACGTCAAGGAGTCCACGGCCCCTCAAAGTGGAATGCACTAACAAAAAAAACTGGGGACGCCTTTCTGTCTCTCGCGTTGAAAAGAGGTTAACTTCACGTTTTTTTAAAATTCCTCTGTGCTCGCAAAAATTCAGGGACAAAACTGAAATTTACTTCGGACGGTGAAATAAAATGTTTCTTTTTGAAAAGGAACGAATACATAAATAACAAAAACGAACATTTCCCGGTCATCTGCAAAGTGTGTATTATTAAGTGTTCTAATTACGAGTCCCGAGACACGAATAACGTTCGAATGGGTCAAATATTCATTTGAAATGTTTGCGATTAACTGAAGTTTTGATACCTTAATAATACCCCGGTCAGTAAAATATGTGAAGAAGAGAGAAATGTGAAATTGAACCGAAATAACTCACCGATGATTCATTTCCATTTAACTCATAGAGAATCGAAATAAAAACAGGACAGAGATCTAATTGAAAAGAAAAGAATAGCAGCCAACAACTTAAGGAAACTACGGCATAAGCGTAAACCATACAAAACACGTTTTAATATGAACTAACGGAAAGGTCATAAGATGAACTTATACACATAAATAAGAGGGAGAAATGCTTTGAAAAAGTAAGGATTGGTCATTGCGGCTGAGAAAGCGATTGCAAAGGCGATCAAAGGTCGTAGGCTGAGGAGTATTGAGTCGAATGGAAAGGGGAAAGAAAGAAGACGAAAGAAGAGACGATCGAATAGACTAGTCCGGTGCTTTTCAGACATTTTACTTTCTCCATACGTAGTAATGGGAAAGTATTGTGTCCATGAAAAAAATCGACTTCGAGATTTCAACGGAAATACACGTTTTCAGGTCCCTAGAACACGTTCAGACTATTTTCGGAATGATGTCTGTGTATATGTGATTGTGGGCGCTCTAACTCAAAAAGTACTTGCCATATCGTTACCAAACTTCATATATAATACTTTAGCATGAGCACAAAGAACTGATTAGTTTTCGGACAATAACGGTTAAGCGAAAGTCGAGGTTTATTCGAAACCCGATTCGGTTTTGACGAAATATCTCCGTTAAAACATTATTGTATATACAATTCGGTATAAAGATCATAGAAAATGTAATTTCCTGCAACTTTCATTCGAAACAATTTTCCATAGCAGTTATTGTTTAGGAATTATTTATAAATAATCGGTTTTTTAGGTTTCCGTCAAATATCGTCAAACGTCGTTATTGTAATCTTCGTGAGGAACAAAGTTGTAGAGAATAATATTTCTTCCAAGTTTTGTTTGAAACAAATTTTCGTAGAACCATCCATTTAGGAGATATTTTGCTTTTTCTTAATTTGCAGTATACAGCGCCACAACCATGTAGCGATGGATTATGTAAACATATTCAAAATTTACGTAATTTACGGCAATAAGGAAGACTGTATTCTTTTACGATACGAAATAATAATTTTGCCTTATAATGCTATTCATAAAAAGAATTTAAATATCTATACCCCAAATATGGAGAAAGTCATGTGTTGGCCACATCAGATTTTTTCCCTTGAGTGACACATCCGTAGAAATGTGTGGTATGACGCACTTGCAAGGCTTCACTACATCTGGAAATATACACATACGGTCGTGTTATTGTAAGAATTTCAATACTATATCTTTCTTACCGCTTAAAAATACTACATACTAGATAATTCAGTGCAAAAATTACCCTGCAATTTGATTATAAACAGGAAAAACTCATAAAGAATTTCCAATTTGAAAAGTATCATGTCTGTCGGAATTAAAAGAAAATTAATTATTATGACTGATAAAGTTATTCTACCGCCTGGTGATCAACAATGCACTAATAATGGAGCACGTTCCAGCACTGGTCTAGAGAGACGGAAAGCGATGTATGGACGGGAAATGGTAATAAGGCAGCGAGGTCGAGGAAGACACACTAATATTGAATTATTAATCGATTTCTTTTGAGAAGGCGTTGAAAATGTTAGAGTTCAGAACTTCACACTTAAATATTTTAAAGATCTTTCAAACCTACCTATTCACAGAAAAATGTTTCGACTGACCTGTTTGGCATGTCATTGAAATATTAAATTAAGGCTTTAATTATCGGCGACAAGTTGAATTTAATTAACACCCTACATTCTTTGGAACTAAGTGAGCGTATCGGCCACAAATAAGAGCGGAAATATAAAAATTTAGCGACTGCCTAATTATATGTTTCATCGCGTTACATCCGAAGTACATTTTAAGTAGTAGATCGATCCTGCTACCAAGCGTAAGTAGCATGACCCGCGACGTACATTTTCATCTTTATCAAATTTTTAAACACCGGGATAAATGCATTTTTTTTACATCCTCTTTAGGGAGAAACGCTAACAATAAAAAAAAACTTTTCGCACAGCTATATTGCCCATCTCTGACGGTTGAATTCGGAATTTTCATTATCTAAGCAGATTCGCGTGTCTAAAGAGATCTCGTGTCTCCTCCCTTTTGGATTATCTACTCCTTTTTTCGGCGCATGCGCACCGCCA
The DNA here is from genome assembly GCA_036926305.1 of Uropetala carovei. NCBI lineage: Eukaryota > Metazoa > Arthropoda > Insecta > Odonata > Petaluridae > Uropetala > Uropetala carovei. The sequence continues at coordinate 1,901,699 of JAXCHB010000078.1, read as the reverse complement.
TCGGGCGTCCGTTCCCTCGTATTTCCCATCCATCTTCTTCCTCCGCCCCTTCCAGTCCATCTCCTCCTCTCTTTCTCTCTCTCTCTCTCTCCCTCTCTCTCCACTCGCGTTCCAGCTTTTCGTCGACCCCTTCCCTAATGGGATTACTGCATCTCGCCGGAGTCACGTCACGTCACCGGTGATGTCACCACATCCAGTATTTTTTTTTTTTTAAATGACGCAATCTTTCGACAAGGATGGTCGATCCGTGGATTCGATCGCGGAAAATCTCGTTTGTGCGAAAAGGATCGACTTGTCAAGCTTTAGGCGATGTGATTCATTATTTGACAAATGATTGCTAGGGTACGTTTAATACTATTACGTGATTCAGATTTTTTTAATAAAAGCCTCGTATTGTAAAAAAAAAAACTGATTATTTAGATAGGTTTAATGACGAATAACAGAATTAGAGAATAAAGTAATTATAGAAAATCGACAGGAAAATAAAATTTGATACGTTAGCAAGAGTTAATGGCTGAAATGTTTAATAAAGCAATAAAAATGGAATGTGATATGCTTTTTGAAACGAAGATTTCTCTCAAAATACGGAAAATAAGTTATAAAGAAAACCTACGAAGTGCTGTGTGTTAACAAAGAAGTTACACAAATTTGTAGAAAATGTAGAAAGAGGATTTGTTTAGGAAAGAGTCGGAAAGGGGATGCATGGAATGTCACAGGAGGTAATTGAATGGTTGATATATAAGAGAAAAAGAACTGCAATTATATTTATACATATAGTTCAAACAAAGAGATAAAGTGAAAGATTTATGAACAAGCACTCATAAGTAGAAAGTAGTAACGTGTGTTCAATATGTAAGTCGCAAAAATGCTTCAAAACTCACTGAAGTGTTAGAAATCCACGCCTGACGATTACAAGGCACTAAACGAAGTCGGACTGTAAGGAAATTAAGCTTCTCTCAGAGATTAATATGTATCATACTACCCACAGATTAAAGTAAGTTGGAATCCGTACATTATTTAGTTATGCAAAACTGTTTTTTCCGAAGAGACGTTTGGAGTGGAGAAAGTTCCATTTATTTGAGAGGAAAGCAATTTCATAACGAAACAGAACAGCTACGGTTGGCAATGGAACAGACGAAATATTCACACAATAAGAATAGATACACAGCAAATCATACGTATTAAAATAATATCGGAATGGATGATTTTTCATTGGGTATATTTATGCGATTTTAATTCAAAGGAAATTTATTGTTACAAGTTTTCATTACCAACATTGATGCAAGTAACTAATTTAGCAAATTATAGTGACAAAAAACCTTAATGCTGCGAGGGAAATTTTTATGATAGGTATATATAATTATATCGGATTTACCTGGAGTAAGCTTTATAAACTAAAAGTTTGATCTTACGAAACTGACCCTACTCTATATCTAGCGCCTATGCTATATGCGTTGCCGCGGAAAAAAATAAATCCAAGGATACCCGGCGACGCAAACAAAGGCGTTCTCTTCCAAGCAATATCGCGTTTCGCGTCTCTCTCTCTTGATATCTCCTCTACAGACCAACGGGAGTATAACTTCCTCGTCCTTGCGCAAAAACTTGTTTTCCACTAAACATTTGGGTCAGAAAACGAAACACAAAGTTCGCAACTATTTCTAAGGCGAGATATTTACTTCACAACCCCCCAAGTGCTATTAAGAACGACAGAGACTTTGGCTCGGGAGCAAATTGGCCATCTCGCGGATCGGGGTCGCCGTGGAAACAAGACAGCCTCACAAAGGAAAGCGGAGGTCAAGGAGGTCAGAGGAGGTCACGCGGAAGGAACCGCGAGGAATATTTTGAGGCGCAAGAAATGGAGTGCTATGATTTTTATGCGCGGGGCGAACAAAAAAATGGAATGACCGAATCGATTTGAGAAATTGAGAGAAGAACATTTGGAGAGAAATGACGAAGGTTCTCACCGATAAAGGAATTCGTATTTTACGACTGATTTAATCTTAATATATAAGTTAGTGTGGTTGTATATATGTCCGTTTATATCATAAGAACCAAAGGTTCCACAACTTTCAAACTTTGCAGATGATTTTATATCATCCCTGAAAAGATTTTAGGCAACTTTGTTTCCCCCATCTCCTCTCTATAACACCCCACTCTCTTGGAATTTTTTAAAAATTTTCATATTTTTCAATATTTTTTACTTACGTCGTACATTATCCCTTCTACAATGTGTATACAAAATTTGGGGGGCCTACGTCACCCCGTTCCCCCATAATTTGATTTAAAGTTACCCATTCCTTAGATAAATTGTCCCGGGCAACGCCGTGTATTGCAGCTAGTATCAAATATAGTATATGAAAAAAATCGCCGACATGCTAATTAGTTATCTGCAACGACAGATATACCTCAAAGTCCTTTTTATATTCATGGAAACGGGAATGTGATAAGATACTTACGATATCTGTAAATATTTCAAAATGTAAAATCTTTATTTATTTTAAGTAAAGAACAATTTTTTTACACAAATTGCAGCTGAAATAATTCTGGAATGTGCACCACGATTGATTCTTTGGAACTCTGTATACGGCCCCTTGTTTGATTACATTTATGTCCAAATTACTTAACGCCGACGGACATGTGGGTTGTTAGATTTTGACACACAAATCAAAAATATAAATATAAAAATATAAATCGGATATACCGGCATATAAGTCGCCCCTACATACAAGACTACCCTTGTTTTTTTCGAGATTGAATATAGGGAAGAAAGAACACGACATCAGAAAATCTCGTGGTGCGCAGCATTTCACCTAAACAATCTGCCAACGGGAAACTACGAGAAATAAAAACGACTTCCAAAACGAAAGAAACTCTACAGAAACGTCTCTCGAGTGAGAATGATCAGAGTGTTATACCAAACTCTTACGATGCCTCGACAATCAAAGGTATTTCTCGCTGGCCATTGGCGAATCCCGCTGCGATAGCCTGCAAAACGTGAAATGTTTGACTCCATCATTGATATCACTAAAGGTTCCTTTCTCTTTTTTTTATTCGTTGAAATATTTATGTAATTATTTTATATGTCGCATGCTACAGATTGAATCTTGGAGTCATTTAGCGAAGCCATTGCGACTTTTTACGATTATATCACATCTTTTGAACAATCCGATTTTTTCCTCCCATATAAGAAGCAAACTTTGGGGGGAAAAATTGCAATTAATGTGAGAGTAAACATGGTGTGCGTATATTACACACAAAGATACACACACACACGCACTCGAATACAGAAGAACAGACGATCAATGGCATCCCAAGAAATCATCTATAATCATTCCGATGGCATGCGTGGGATTTGCGAAGATATTCCATCGCTCGGTTTGACATATTGCTTCCTTCTGGGTTCTGGGAAATATCGATCCTGCATTTTGCAATATTAAAACTCGAGCTCGCAGGAAGCAAAAAATCCCCCCTCGGTTTAATCCTAAGAGAGCTAGGTTGCAGCTAGGGAAGCGTACCAGAAAGGCGAGATGACGTGCGATTGAGGGGTGGGGAGGGGGAGAGAGAGAGAGAATTGGATGGAGCACACACACATCCAATCCAACTCGCGTAATTAGAGACCTTTTGGAATGATAATAAGAGACCCTTTTAAAATGGTCGGCGGAATAAGAAAATCTCAGAATTTTCTGTAAACCAAGAAAGGGATTTGAGCTGGAGGTCGCGAGAGAATGGACGTCGCGACGCGTCGTGACAGCTCTAAAAGGCTAAAAATAAATAAAATGAAACGAAACAAAAGGAGGGGATAAAGGATACCGCGGCGAAAACAAAACGCAATCAAAGCGCGCATTGTCGGCCCCTTGGGCGATGCAACTACGGCGCGCAAGAGAATAAAAGATCGCATCAACGTCACAGCAGCTGCTCCTACCACCATTTCTTATTTTTCTTCCCTTTCTCTAACACGCGGCGGCGATCCTTTTTGCAACGGGCCTGCTTAATTTCAAATTCCGACTTTTCATTAAACTCACGCAGGTTGCCCGGGAGACGTCATTGTTAAGGTCGGCAGAAGTGTCGCGGTATTATATATGGTAGCCCTCGCACGGAAAGGGTTTCGGAGAAGCGAAGAGTTTACTTAAAAAAAGAGAGATTGACGTCACGACTCACGCGATTTATAAACACAGCCAATTATAACGGTCTGACGAAACTCTTTAACTCATTTTTTCCTTTCTTATGTAATTTATACCTTTGCTAACGAAGTTTCAGATAACGAAATGCCGTCGTGGAACGCATCTACAGTAATACCCCGCTATACGTCGGAGATGCGTCCCTGAAAAATGCGACTTATAACGAAACAACGTATAACGAAACAGAGATTACCATAAGAACTATGACAAAAGTTAGGGGTTACGTTCCTGGCGGATATTTTGTGACACATTTGTTTCCCAAATAATACATATCAATACAGTACATTGGACATATTATGTTACCCCTATGTGTTTACCACTCATTTCTACTAGGGTTTAATATACATATATTTAATTGTAACAACGAGTAACCAGTTGCAATAATAAATTCAGAAATCACCGAAAATAATTGTCTATAGTGTGATGGAACACAAAAATTGTTTCTTTACTTACTCGTACACTGATACGCACTTTAGAGTAATTTTCAAGCCGATTTCCTAATCCAAAGTATATCTAATATCTCATGAGATATCAACGCAAACGTAAGCACACAAAATGTTAGACACAACTGTTCACAAAGCTCTCTTATAGCTGACTGTAGCTAAGAAATAGGTTTTTACACATCGTCATTAAAACTGGGACAGTCCCTTTTATCCCCTGCGTGACTCGTGAACCACCTCACCCATCGTGATCTCTCAAACACATGGCCAGCAAATGTTTATTCTGAGTATGATTTCACACGAATTGAAAAACACGAAATTAAATTAATTCATATAAATAATAATAAACATGAAATTAAAAGCCGAACAGAGGATTTTTATTGTGATATTTATAATTTGGAATTTCTGAAATTGTGCTTTTAGTATTTCACAAACGACGTATATGCGAAGCGACACAACTTATAACGAAACATGTTCCTTAATTGATTGGCGGCGTATATGAGAAACAACGTATAGCGGGGTTTTACTGCACTTCGTTAACCGAGGTATATCTCTAATTGGTATTGTCATGAAACTGATAAAATCACGTATTTTTCCGATTCTAAACGCATTTTTGCGCTAATTCGATCAGGATTCAGATTCTGTCTCCAATGAAAATAAACTTTGCTCTTTCCTTTCATAGAACCATCCAAGTCTCAAGTTTGTACCATGTTTTTAAGTAATTTTAAAATTCAAACGAAAAAAACTGCCCTCATCCCTATGTTATTAAAATGGAGAAAACGAAAAAAGATAATATTTTTTAAAATTAGAAAGGTTAATCAAATCGATAAAAAAACTTGACTACACCACTTAACTCTTTATTCCGATTAAAACGACACCTTCTTCTTGTTTCTAAGTGCTGTAGTTGCTGAGTTATAAAAAACATACATACAAACACTTTATAGATATCTACGAATATATATAACGTATCATCATTATGCTAAAGTTAAAAGGGAGAGCCCAAATCGTGCATTGATAGAATCCCTAGTTTGGTAAAATAACAGGTTACTATAATTTAACTGGTAGATACTAACAAGTCTAGCGAAAAGCAAGCAGCCCCGCGGTATGTTGACAGGTCAAAACCTATTTATTTTCAAGGGACTCAAACGACTCACTACGATTATTGAGGACATATCTATTTATTTTAAAAACGAATGGTCTAAAAGAAAAAAAGGACGATATCGTTACATTTATGCGGAGACTCTTAATCAGGACTTCAAATGTCAATTTCCTCGTTATAAATACCAGAAAGAAAGTTTACATCCATGAAATTTCGCATGATTTTCGTTATAAGTATTTGTCATCTAGTTACATCCGCGCTCGTCGTAAGCGGAGTCAATTCCATTTATATTTTAAATACAAGAACGTCATTTAAATTTTACTTCAAAAATGGAAACCAATTGATTTGATGGATAAAGGAAAAAATCGCATAGGAAGCTTTGATCTCCAATTAACAAACGCATCTGTTAGCTTTCAAAGAGAGCTTTATTCCAAATTCGACCATGATAATACTTTTTGTTTCCTCTTTAGGCGTTTATTTTTAGGAGCACTTTTTGGTTAAACGAAACCGCAGGAATTATGACAGAGAATAGACTAACAGCAGTAATTTATTGAGGGGGAAAAATTGAATGATCAAAGAGAGCCTTACAAAAATATCGAAAATTAGTTGCAATGAATTGCGTCATTTGTTTTTGACAACAAAAAAGGGAAGCAAGGTGAAGAGTAAATATAAATATCACTGAAAAGACCAAAGACGAATAAGCTCATGGGGAAAATAGCAATTCTAAGGACAGAAAAATAATTACACGAAAATCAGTTTTGAGAATTGATGTATACGCAATTCAAGAGGATCATAGTTATCTCCGCCGGATGACGAGTTAACTGGCTTCCTTAAGAGAATCATAGTTACTATTTCCGGATGACGAGTTAATTGGCTGCTTTAAGAGAATCATAATTACCAGATGTCGAGTTAATTAACCTATTAGAGTTGTCGTGTGACACTGTGCTAAAAACGTCGTATAATGAAATTAACATACAGACATTTGGTTACGCATTAGATCTGAAGATGTTGAAATTTCATTGAACAAAGAATTGAAATATCTGATGTACTTTCCTACAACTTATTTACGCGAGCGTGATATTTCGACTTTGTTAAACGTGACAACAAAATACAAGAAAAGGCTCAATGACGAACCAGATTTAAGGCTTCGACTTAGTAAAATTGAATAAAATATTTCTGCTCTTTCATCACCAAAACATCATCCTTTATATTATTAGACGAGGTGAGGTGACGCTTTTTGCCAGATTGAGTCCCTCCTCTAAGCTTCCGGAAGAGAGCGTGCATGTAGAGTACAGGTAGTTCCCCCTAACGTAGCGATTGAAAATTACTTAGGCAAAGCTAATATTTTTCTAGATGAGCCTTACTTTACACATGGACAATTATATGTGGGATGCTCAAGAGTTCAAAATAAACATCCTTTAAAAATTCAGATAATACCAGGTTCCAAGCAAGGAGCGTCTGTAACAAATAACATTTTATATAAAGAATTTTGAAAATTAAATAAGACAAAATAAAATAGGCCCATAGTCTATCTTATTAATATAACTACTTTTGGCAATAAACCAAAAGGAACGAATCGCTTAAACAACAAATTTAGCTCTTATTATTCTTCCGAGCAAGATATATTCATTGTCATTATTATTAAACCTTGGCTCGGATTCCTTCCTCAAACGAATTTCTTTCATAAAAAAATTTTTATCGCGTCTAATTGAGCGGAAGTTGTTTTATTTCGCTCATGAATTTTTTTATTTTACGGAGAGGTTTCAAGGCACCAAAGGTTTTCATTAGAGATATTTTATTTTTTGTTTGTTTTTTATAAAAAAAAACAATTTCCCCGCCCGTAAAAAAAGAAACAGCAGGAAGGAAAGAATCCGCATAAAAAAAAAAGGAGGAAGGAGAAAGGTAGAAGGAGAGGGGTGCAGAAGACTCACATGTGTAGAGGCCTGACTGCCGGCACACGCGCCACCGTGGCCTCCTCTTTCAGGCGCATAGCTCCGCTCTCCTGTGAATAAAGAAACAGGCCAAGGAGTTTTGAGAGGGAAGACTCTTCTTCAGAGGCACTCGAAACAACAAAAAAGACAATGGCAATACGACAACAAGGAACGCCTTTAGAAAAAAAGCCTTTTTTTTTAGGGACAAAGGGGTCGCGAACATACACACAAACACACACACGTCTCTTAATTGCCACTCCGCGTTTTTATTATTTCTCCTGGAAGCGGACAAGAGACTACCTACACCAGGAGATAGGTATCTCATCTTTATGTTTTTTATGGATTTTTTTATTTGGGCGGGACGTAAGGACGAGTATGCGACGGACTCAACTAAAAAAGCGAGAAAAGTGTTTTTCTTTTAGACTGCGGATGTTCCATGAATTTTGAGAGATGTTTTGATGACCTCCGAACGCGAAACGGATATATAAAAAAAGACGTTGGATTGATGCGGAAGCTTTTCCTATCTTTATTTATATTTTATAATATAGGAGAAGTTATTTGTTTCATTTTTTCCATCGTGATGGTTTCTTTAACCGATTGATTGGGTCGAGTTGCTATGAATACAGATTATATTGACATAGCCCGATGTCTGTTATCCGCCAACGATCCACGAATTTCACATTTGATGGTTATAGGGTACCTAACCTCAACTTATGCATTCAGTTGAGACGGTTTTGTAAAAGAAAATGGGCGAAATTTGAATATAAAACGAATTTTATCAGTTAGAGGGAAGGATACATGATCCAATCAGTTTCTAGTTGTTGGAATTAAACAGCTAAATTAATTTGAACGAAAATTGCGTAGAACGAACGAAAATCGAGGGTATTTTCATTTTAATGCATTCTCGCGATTATTCAATGTCAGAATAACTCTCAAAATTCTAAAGAATGTGAGGACGTTTTTTTTAAAGCGACGGAATTCTCTCGATTGCACGGATTTTTCGTATACTAGTTAAATATAATGAATAACATTCATTTATCAGGGAGGAAAAAGAATTACAAAATTATGAGATGAACTTCGATATTTTTTTACAAATATACTAACTATTCCTAATAGAAAAAATATGGCCGCTATAGAAAGACAAAGGGCTAAGAAAAACATGATCTTTCAAAAGAAATATCTATCACAAATACTTGCATCTAAAAGGGCATAACAGTTAAAATCAAACTCCGCTTTTAAAGAGCCCGCCCATGGGTTTTCATACTAATGATTTAAATTAAAGCATAAAAAATCCAGGGGAGCGGCAATTTTAAGAGGCACTATGGAAGGTTAACAAAACATTTATCACACAAAAGATACATTATGCATCAAATTATATTTACGAATTACAATAATAAGAAGTGATTGAAAAACTAACAGTAGGGAAACATTTATCAAAATAAATCATTAGTCGAATAATTAAGATTAACATTCATTATATGTTTACAATAAAACTCTGGAAAGGATAGCTAAAAATATATTCTGGTCATTTCATGATAAACGTGGAATATTTTCTCTTACACCCGTTTACACTTTAATACACACTGTAAACAAACCAAATGTGATGATAATGCATAGCCGATGGAGTTGTTTAAGGCGTAACTTTGAGGAACTGATCCGTGATATAACGTAAGAGGACAACAAATTCCGCCATTTGTTATTCGTTCGATTATCTAGGCTTTTCCTTACCACAATATAATGGCAAATGATGTTTTCTTTGCATGCTGAATTAATTCATCTCCACCCTGAAGCACTTCGAATAGATTCACACACTGAACCCATTCTGGCGCATAATACGTCACTTTTACATTTTAAAAACATCCTAAATTCCACTTCTGATTTCCCAAAGTCAATAACCAAAACTTGCGGAATCTGAAGGCCAAAATAAATAGCAAAAATTCATAACAGAAATACACGGAATGGCCATAATCAATAGAAACTTCCATTTTAGAATTCAGAATATCTTTTCAATACAACCGTTCTTTGACAATCTCTATTTTTTTTGACAAGCAAGATAAATTCGCATGATATTTAAACAAAATTACGAGTGAAAAATGTTATCTTCATAATGAATTGGATTAAAGCCAGAAGGTGTTATCGATTATTATTTTTTTTCTGAATTAAACATGGGCCTTCGTCATAACGAGTTCCAATGCCATTCACCAAACACGCAAAAAACAAACAGCTTTTGGCCAGACATATAACTCCGTGCAAAATAACACGGCGTTCTCCCAAATTTCACGAACTTTTCCCACAACACAGATTCTGTTTCACTTTTTAAAATTAACGAACGGCGATTCAAAAATTAAGGACGGTCGCTTCGTTGCTCAAATGCATTATCAGTTTTACGCCTACTGATTTTATCTCGGTTATCAGTCCATTTCCAACCATTTGGTGAGACCGATAGTTCATTTTTTAAAAAAAACTGTATGCCTAAAATAGTAATAAATTTCATCGGTCTGAGAAAAACAGACAAATCTCGTATTTTAAAAAATATACAATCCGATCAAAAGGGTTCGTTCGCGTTTTTCTTTTTTTTTTAAGTGTCGTATTAGTATCATTCATCGAGAACGACGGAGAGAGAAACCTTTTACGAATTTTTGGTCATGCGGAAAAAACAAAAGAACACGACCGATTTTAAAAAAAGATTGTTTATTTCGAAAATGGACTCGTTAATTTTTGTTTTCCCTCCATTTTCCGCACTATAAACAATTTTCGAGGAAGTGATAAAAATTACCGGCGTTATAAAATATTTTCTGCTCCTCGTATCAGTCAAATCTTTTAAAATTCGTGTGTTTGACCGACATGCAATCACGCCATGCTCCAACCGTTCTTATCATCCTTTGAATTTACATCTATAAAAATAGACATCTTTCGTGCCATCGGAGAATCGATATATGTAATTAAGAGGGTTTTTATTTTTCCGTAGCTTTATTTTGGCAGAAAGAAAAGTTAATCATCGTCCCATTTATTTGCGCGGGCCTCGAAGATTGCTCACGACAATGACGTTGCCGTTGCGGTTTCTGCTTCTTCCAGTTAATTTCATGATCGAGCGCTTTACTGACGCACAGAAGAAATGACGCTGTAATCGTACATAACGATCAACTTGCTGAGGAGTGATAGGAGAGACCTTCATTTGACGGACGTCGTGCAACGCAACCTCAATTAAACGACAGCTGCAGTACATTTATATTCATTTTGGGATTGTACGTGCAATGCACTGATGGCCGCAAATAATCGTGTTTTCCCTGCGTTAAGTTTAACCCGACTCCGTAAAATTTTCATGATAACACTTAAAATGAGAGATTTTTCATATGGTGCAGTTTAGCATGCATTAATTTATAATGTTTGCGGAAAAACTATTATCGTTATGTTTTACGTTGACAAATCATGAATTTAAAAAAATGGATAAGTATTTGCCACAGAAAGAAATCTATTTATTCTTACAATTAGAGAGATTGATGGCATCCTCGAGAATCATGAAGAAACAACGAAAGAATTTCGTTCTTTGACTTTATTTTATGCTGAGGATCGATTTTTCCAATTCGAATTCAAGGAAATGCTTCAGCATGTATCACGGTAATTAAATCACATGTGTGGCCACATTCTCGAATAAATGAAGGCGATTGATTAATTTATTCGCAGCATGAGAAGCACGTGAATTTCCATAAAACGCGTGAGTTAATTAAATCTATGGATACATTTAAATGATATAGAATAAGAACTTCAAGCTTAAAAGGACATCGAAATTTCGAGATTGAAATTATAATTTTTGTGTGTAGAAAAGAAAGTTTTTTAACGCTCATCTTGTAATTTAATTTGAAGGACAAACATTAGCATTAAATTACTTCTTAAGATTTGACTAATTATCTCTCGTCCGTATGATATTTAACAATATGTTGCAATCGATTTAAAAACCTGCTGATGTCCCTTTACCATCTGGTCGAAAATAAGCGATTTGCATTTCGAATAATTTCATATCATTTCCAATTATTAAAACCGTCACAAACATTTTATTTTTGCGTGAAGAACCAATGTTTTTAAAATATCAAAAGTTATTGTTGCTTAAACTTTAAGTTTCCACAAAAAAAAGTCTAGAAAACTTTTAAGCCCTTTTAAGATTTATGTTTTTGTTAAAGGATTTACCATATCGTTTAAAGAAACGTCCACATGCAAGGTCCATTTCGCGAGGCTCTCTGACGGTGTTAAATTGCACAACAATACACATACACAAACAGTAATTGCATCCCCGAAATCAGCACGTTCGCTAATGAGAGCAGGACATAAAAAATAATCATCGCAGAAAAAACAAACATACCGCTCGCATAAACACACACACACACACACAAACACATTTTCCACCTGGTGCGTCTCTCAGGCGCTTCCTGTGGGTGAAATATTACGGCGCTCCTCGTGTCCTCCTCGCTGGCCCTTCAGGAACCTCATTAACAATTAACAAAAGACGCCCGAGGTTCCTCCGTTCCTCGAGTGTTTCCAACTCCGGAGTTAATGGCAGGGGTCTCCAGGGATAGAAAAAACCCTTCCTCCTACCCTTTCGGCCTTCCAAGTCACGTCTCCGGAGATGTTTAACCTCCTCGTAGAAAAAAACGTCTCTTCTCTCTCTCTCTCTCTCTCTCTCTCTCTCTCTCGGATGTAACGCGTTGTCGAGTCCTTCTGCTGAAACTGCGGCACTTGATGGAAGATGGAGGAGTCCCTTTGCTCCCTTCCTCCTCCTCCTCTCTCTACCTTCCTTCCTCTCTCTCTCTCTTCTCCTCGCCGAAAAACAAGGGCTGTCTCTTATCCCGAAGGCATTATACACACCGAATATATATGTATAAAAAAATACCCGGGGAGTTTATTGACCGTTTTCCAGACGGTAAGGACAGCAGTATTCCTTGATGACTAGGATGTAGAGGAGGCATAGCATGCAGGACATTAGGCCGATTATCACGAGACTCAGTAGGAGTAGGTCCATGTGGGCGGCGGTCTAGGATGGGAAACTGTCATCTCCCGGTGTGTGAGAGAAATGATAGGGTGTCCTCGTCCGAGCAAAGGTTTTTCGGGAGAGGATGGCGTTGTCGGTCGGGAGGAAGGAAGGGTTGTTTGCAGGGACTTGAGCTCTCTCTCTCTCTCTTGACGAAAGAGGAAAAAAATACCAGAAGGGAACTATGGGAAACGGTGCGTCCACCTTGACAGGAAGATTTTAACTTTCGCACAAAGGTGGCACTGAACTATATATTCCTTCCTCGGAACGAGGCTGACATTTTCATTTCAATTAGGGCTCTCTCTCTTTCGTCAAGAGAGAGAGAGAGAGAATCGTTATAATTTTTATTATTTTTTGCAGAAGTTAAGCACTGATGCTGTAATTGGACTGTCTCTCTCTCTCTGGAATAGCACTTTCACTCGCAGGAGTTAAACCTTTAGCCAAACCATTATCTCGCAAACAACCGAGAAGTCATTTGCGTCATATAGGGTGATGAGATTTCCCTCCTTTCTTAAAACTATAACTTGGGAATTTTTTATCAGATTTATAAAAATAAAAGGATTTTAAGGATCATAAAATTAAAAACCGTAGATTAAGTCAGGTTGTAACGATAAAAACATGAACATTTACCTACCACAAGCGACCCACTTCAAATATATGATTTTATTACTATTCAGAATCACCTTTGATACACAGTTATACTAAATGTACGTACTTATGTTTAAAACGGGAACAAAAAAAACGCGGGGGAAAAAATCTGGTTTTACGCAAGAAACTCATTTGAGCGCATTATAAATAATATGAAGGATTATTGGAGGTGTTTACCAAACTGTCTCACGAGAAAGAACCTCATAGGCCTTAACTACCGCCCGCCAAGGCTATAGACGAAGCTAAACTAGCTTTTTTTTGGTGCACCTACAGAATCACTCTAAATACATTCATAGCATCGACTGCAAACATCCGTTCCATTAGAAAAACATTCCGTTTGAGCCGTACATGCGAATATTAAATACCGTGATAATGACAAATATTCACGAATGTAAAATCCGAGAAAGAGGGATTCAAAAAAGCGACAGCTAAGTGATCACAGCGAAGGACGGACTTTATGAAAAAGTGCAGACTTCGCATCGACTCTCTTTTTATTTCTCCGACGCCTAAACGGCCGATTAATTTTATTTTATGCGTCGCGCGCGCGGGAGAGAGAGAAAAAAGGTGGAAAAAGAGTAAGCGAGCGTCTTTTGAAGAGGCTTCTCACCATTCCGAGGTGGCCAGCCAAGTGGGAAGGTCCGCCATGTGAAAAAAAAAAAAGACGCAAACTAAACTTCCCCCGCACCAGAAATAAAGCGAGTTGGTGAGGTCCTAGTAATGCGGGTGGTTTCGGGCGAACGCCAAGAGAGACGTGCGTGCGGGCGCGCGCGCGTGTGTGACTTAAGATCCCCGTGGCTGCACGCGACTGCCTACGTGAAAAAAATCTCTCACCATTCTGCAGATATCACGCCGTTTCATAGTCACGCGGTTCGAAAGGAAAGGGATCACACGCTGTTTTTTTATATTAAGACTAGCGGATCTCAAAGTTTTTGTGTTTAAAAATTTAAAACAAGAAATGAATCCGAATTTAAAAGTCGCATTTGATCACGTGGTCCGGTAAGGAAAAAAAAGACGCTTAAAATTTCAATAGTACACAAACCAACTAAGCATTAAGTAAGTTCTTGGAAGTAAAATCCGAAAGCAAATTAATTATTATGCTCATAAAAATGCTCAATCCTATCGAAGGTGACAATCGTTCATGATATGCTTTTTAGCTAAAATTTATACAACACCCACAAAACCTGTTTTCGGAAATAAATACTTTCTTGAAACATCAAATTCCCTTTTAGGTAGTTATGTGGCACTTTAAAAAACTCAGTCGACGAATGATGACCGGTACAACACAAACGCCACCAAATCTGACGCGTTACAAAGTGCTACACTAGACGCCGGACACCACCACTGACGTCTCCAAGCAACCGAGTAAAATCAGGTCGTCACGGAATACATGAGAGGAGAACACACAAACAACACCACTGAAATTCACGATAGAGAGAGAGAGAGAGAGAGACACGTGGCTTTCGTCGCCTCCGCTAATCAACCCTTAATAATCCCCATTAGAACACACAAACACAGTATGTCGTTTATGTCGAGAGAAGAAGCACAGCACACGGCATTCCGAGACGAGTCACGTAGCACGAGAAACAAAACACATCGGATGCATCGCTCTCTGAGGCCGTGTTTCAAAAGACTTTGTAACAAGCAAGCGGACGTGTTCCTTTCGGATATAACGCGTGAAGTCGGATATATCCGAGGGAAGCTAGAGGGTCGTTCCTTCAGGAGGAGGCTGTTGCTGCTTGGATGACGCGCCGGGACGTTTTCCGGGATAAACACGCGACTGGGCCCCGGGGACAGACAGAGAGGGGAAGAGAGGAGGATGTCGTTAGCTGTGCGGAGAGAATGAAGAGAGGGAAAGAGAGAGGAGTAAAGAGGGGTGGGGTGGGGAGGTTGGATGGGTTAAGTGTAGAGTAGGTTGGGGGGGGGGGAGAGGGAGTGGAGGAGGGAAAGATGGCGGGGGGGGGAGCTCGGAAGATCCCGCTTTGTGAGCCGCAACAATAACGAGACGAAATTAAGGTCTCGCCGCTCAAGAGGGAGCTCCGGAGGACGCGAGGCAGTGGGATTTTATTCGCCTTATTAGGAGAGTCATTGAAAAACCATAGCGACGCTAGATTATAAATAACCACGGTAACGATCGGTGGCGTCTCGAAAACGAGTTCATTAGGAGAAGTATTGGTACAAGTAAAAACGGAAGCCATCAGTCAAATCTTAAAAAGTACATTTTATAATTGGTTTCAAAATTTAGCTTCGAAAACGTAATCCGTGAAATTTAATATTCGAAAAAAATGACAGCGATCCTCGAATCTACGAAAAAATAGACTTTTGAATGAGAATGAAGTTTTTTTTACATTCGTAAATATTTCATTATCAAAAGCAAGGACGTTAACTGAGAAAATATAATTTGAATTGAGTTCACTCAAATATCCGAAGGAGTAGTGGTTTTGTTTAAGAGAGGGTGAATTGGACACGCGAGTGATATTAAAGTGAAAAATCACATTATTTGATATGAAATTCATATATTCGCCCACAAATTAAAATAAAAAATTGACTGCATCTCTTCGAATAATGTTCACTGTCCGTTTATTCATTACTAATAAAATAAAAGCGTTTCTTCTAAACAAAAAAAATAGTGTATATCACCAAATATAATTCCCCGTCCATGGAAATCCATTCAAAAAAGGATACAAAATAAGACGTTTACAAAAATTTTCAATCGGATTACGAAGGATTTTCTGTAATTCATAAAATGTTTTATTTTTTATTTTTATTCAGGCAATCGAAAACAACAATAAATAGATTCTGCA
Organism: Uropetala carovei; assembly: GCA_036926305.1. Lineage (NCBI taxonomy): Eukaryota > Metazoa > Arthropoda > Insecta > Odonata > Petaluridae > Uropetala > Uropetala carovei. Next base: position 1,885,579 of record JAXCHB010000078.1, on the reverse strand, counting down.
TCGATATCAGGGCAAGAATGATATGTTTTTTTATTTCTCAGAAGAACAAAGACCAGACATGAAAAATGACTATATCTCTATTAACATACTGATAACATTTTTGCTGATATGAAAAATTGCGATTGCCCGGGTTTGAAAAAAATTAAAATGAGAACGAATATCAGATAATAATAAATGCTCTCAGTCATTCCAAATATCTCTCCAATCGATGCCGCGCATTTATTCCATTCCATATTATCTAATGTGAACAATAAGTCATTATTCTTCTCTACAAATGAATCGCTTTAAGATTTTTAACATTGCGGGCGTAAACAACAACCCTCTGGGGGAAAGTTATAAACAAATAGTTTAAATAAATGTTTGGATGGCATGATGGCTTTTCAATATATTCATTGTAATTATTAACAAGAATAGCTATAAAATTCAAAGGAGAATAATAAGCTAAATTGACACTTTCCCCACGTGTTACTCAAAAGACATGACGTATTATAAAAAACAAAAACCATCGCTTCTTACAGGGATTTAAGAATCCGTCGATCAACGCAAAAGAACGTACTTTAATCGCATTTGGGGTGCAGTAAACCAAGTCCAGAACGTCCGCGCCTCGCGCATAATTCCAAAACCGTCGCGTTTCTTTTGTTCTAGGTGTCGCGCACCATTAGAGCTGAACCGCGGCGGCGGAATCCCTAAGAATCGGATGGGAGGAGGCCGTTGAGAATAGTAACCGGAGCCCATTGCTTAAAGGGCGGGTATAATTAAAGGAATTGGGACAGCGAGAGGTGGGGTGTGTTAGCAGGGGGAGAAGAGGGGACTCGATGCCAAGTGCTGGCAGGGAGCTCGCATCTCTAAGGTAGAATTAGGAGGAGGGGGGGAAGATAGGGGGGGCGTCACCTCCTCCTCCCCCGCGATTCATAATGGCTTCTATATAAACTGCTAGCAGATTTTCCCGTTGAATTTCAACGGATTTAGTGAAGCTACTACAGCACAACATAAAAACTCTTTAAAATATATAGTAGATACTTTTAAAATTAGAATTAGCTTTTATTAACAATTAACCATATAAAATATATATAAATTGACAAACGATATTACGTTAAAAATTTTCCCATATAAACGCATTGAATTCTCAATTTCGGCGACAATGGGAGTTGTCATGGTAGCTTATAATGGGTATTGTAATAAAACTGATAAAATCACGCATTTTATTGATTCTAAATGCATTTTATGCTAATTAGATCAGGATTCGGATTCTGTCTTCAATAAAAATAAACTTTGTTATTTTCTTCGTAGAACCATTGAAATCTCAAGTTCGTACCATGTTTCTAAGTAATTTTAAAATTCAAATGAAAAATAAGCTGCACTCGTCCCTATGTTATTCAACTGGAGAAAATTAAAAAAAGAAAATATTTCTGTCTGTCTGTGTGGGGTGGTTGCCGGGGTTCCCGGGTACCCTATGTTACTCCTCGAGTCATATGAAGTCAATTTGCAAAGTTTGGTCCCGATAGCTCAAAGGGCGTGGGAATATACAAGGAACAGACAGACAGACAGACAGACAGACAGACAGACATTCAATATATATATATATATATATATATATAAAATCTGCGCACACAATTGTTTTCAGGCGGGTGAAAATCATCCTGCTGTGTGAGTCGAGAAAAACTATCTATTAGATTTGCTGCTGTATCTTATAGAGCAGTGTTTCTCAACCGGGGTGGCATGTCATCCCAGGGTGACGCGTCGGTTATTGAGGGGTGACGCGAATATTTAATAAATTCACAGTGTATCATATTCCGGCTTATAAACATAATAAAACCAGGATTTTATCTTTGTGTGGTAGGTAAAGCCTAATTTATCTTTAAAAGGTGACTTGAAGATAATGGAACCGTAAACGGGGTGACGCGTATCTGAATGAAAATTTTTGATATTCTTTCAATTTTAAAACCAAACTAAAATGTTAATATTAACAGGTGATAGTAATAGTTTTAAAAACCAATAGTTTTACCGTACTGATTTTATCGGTACAAATGAAGCGCGTTAAAACGTTTCTAAGTTTCTTTGTATCTAATTTTCTACAACACTAATTAAATGACTTCTCGTGTCAATAAAGAGAACGATGAATCTTCTATGTCGTTTAACATTCTTCATAAGAAATTTGAAAGTTATGAATGCAGCCTTAAGTCCGAGAAACTTTGGATAAACGCAGATTTAGTTAACATTTTTAACTTATTAATCTCTATTCTTTAACGAAGTAAAATTAAGGGGTTAAAAAATTGTTGTTGATATATCTCGAATGCGACAGCCATAAACTACGTGTGAGGTAAATTTCGAGGTTACTGAGTTGGGCGTACAATTATTCCATAACACTAAAAATCTACGCTTTAGTTCTCGGTTATAAAAATAAATAATAGCACAGTAAAAATTCAGAAAGTCTATTTGTAGCTATTTATATCCGTAACTGCTTAAAATTCGATTCGGGGATTGATTTTTCCCACCTTTTAATAAAATTTTAGTTGTTTCGTGATATTCATATATCCAGTGTAGTGCTCAATCATGAATTGCTGTAACTAATTACCGACGGTTATTTTTGGAAGCTATAGCAACGTATAAAAATTTAAATGTAAACATTTAAATAAGCAATCCCAGATAAAGACATACGATAAGCAATGACACTTCATTTTGCTCTCATGATATCAGTTCATGCAGAGTGATTGCTCATGAAGGACGCCTTCTCCATCCAGATCAAACTGAATTAACCCCATTGGCTGCTTTATAAGGTTCGATTCAATCGCCGGCAAGAACACCACCGCTGGAATAGGGGTTGAGAGGGCCTATTTCCTTATAAAATACGTCTGGTGTTCGTGTCCCGTCCTGAAAACGAGCAATCGAGAATCGCTTTTCGTTACTCGTATCAACCTAACAATCCTCATTTATAATAGCGACCGAGGCATGAAATAAATTCTCAATTTTGAAAATCATTTTTATGATAGGAACGGCTTTACTTGCATCTGTTTCGCGTTGAGATTATATCATTTCTAATTCAGCGCATGATTAACTGGTGTTGAGTCAAACGTCCGATGGTAATACGCGAGACTCCTTCGCGCCATGATTCACTCCAGTGCAGAGAGCGAAGATGCGAGCGAGAGAAGAAAACAAAGTAGGGATGATGCGACGACAAGAGACGAACGAGTCGCGAATATTAAACTAGAATTTAAAAATTACAATTTTTTCCTCCGATCAGGTTTAAAAATTTACAAGTTCAATTTTTACAGATTTTTTAAATAATCCATTCACAGCTACCAATTATGAAGCGGATGTGGGTTGTGAATCAAAACGGGAAGGTTATTTTGTTTTTATTTTGATTTAACTGCGACATCTCTTTTTATTTTAGATTCTGCGTAAACTGTTTTGAAATACAATTGTTGCCATACGAAAAACAACTCCAACAGTACCAAAGGACAGCAGTTTTTAAAAATGCTAAAAATCCCGCCTTTCAAACAAAAGCTCTGGGGTCTTGAACTTGGGTTGGCTTCGGCAAAAGAATCGCACGCAAATAAAAGCGACCACGTCGTTGGAATCCGCCAGGGGCTTACAGTCAATCTGAAATTCGGCGATAAACTGTCGAACTGGGAAGAGAAACGAAACATGGCGTCAGATCTACTCCTTCGCTTGTCCACGCGAAATATCTCTCGGAGGCAGGGTTGCCAACTTTTAGATCTTTATGAACCGGAGATGTTGTCACGGGTTGCCTACTTTAAGATATTCATAAAACGGAGTTTGCTTGAAACGTGGATACTTTAGAAGAAACCCAAGAGGAATTAATTGTAATGATAAATATATTCAATATTCTTAAATGCACTCATGATTTTAGGAGACAATTAAAAATCGTTGTTTATTTTTTTAAATATCGCTAAGAAAATCGTAAGAGCATCGTCCATTTGTTTTTTGTATAAAACAAAATACAATGGAAATTAAAGTGCAAATTATCTTAATTCGAGTCATTTATTAAAAAAACGCAAAAAAGTCATAAAAAGGGCTTTCCGCTGCAATCGAAATTGAACCGGAGATTTGTGCCACTCGCCCGGAGACCGGACGGAGATTATGGCGATGACCCGGAGATCTCCGGCCCGAAAGCCGGAGGTTGGCAACCCTACTCTCGGAGGTGATGAAGTTACCGCCGTACGGCGTACGCCATGAAAGGTGTGATTGTCTAAACTTTGCTTCTCTTCCGAAATCTCACCATTCCCTTCCTTCCTTCCTCCCCTATTTCCCTCCCCACCCCCCCTCTTCCTCCTCCTCCTCTTTCCTAAACCTCTAACTTCTATAGAGGAACATTCTCCAGCTTTCATCTTCCCCGAGGTGTCTTCTTTGTCCTCTCCTTCACCTCCCTTTGTCTAACCTTCCCTAATCTCCATTCCCCCCTCTCCCTCTCCGTCTTGCCTTCTCGCCTTCGTTCTTCATTCAATTTATTAAGCTCCCCTTCCAAATTAAAATTCCTTTTCTCTATTTTTTTCACATCCTTTTATTCCATTCATTAGATGTAGTAATTACGTCTCCCCCTACCTCCCCCACCACTACCACCATCACCCATTCGCCTACCTTCTTCTGGATTAATTTTTGTGCTCCATATCACCCTAGCTATTTCTTTCTCTCTCTCTCTTTCCTTCTCCTTACACTTTCGCTTTATTTTCCTCTTTATTTCTCTTTTTCATCCTCGTTTTTCAAGACCTAATTATCTCCTACTCCAATTTCCTCCCTGATGCACGCGTCTCACCCCTCTTCTTCTGCCTCTCTTCCATTCTCTCTCTGGAAATGGAAAAGGGGGACCTTATGGTCCCAATTTCGCCCTGAAAACAAAGTCATCTGTCTATCTATCTATCTATCTCTCTTTCTTTCTCAACTCTCACCCTCATATTCCTCTATCTACGTTCATAGCTCCCTCTGCGTCACTTCTTACAACACCACATTATTCCCTCCATTTTCGTTTTCCTGTTAACCTTTCTCCCTTTCTCTCTCTTACTCTTGTTAATCTGTTGAATTTAAGTTCTGCCCTCTTCCATTCCTTCCTTTAACTTCACCAATCTTTTCAACTCCATCCGCCCGTTCTCCTTTTGATTGTCCCGCGAGATGTCTCTCCCTCCCTACCTAATCTCCTTCCTCTTTACACAACGCCCTCCAGTTATGCGCCGCCCTCCCTCTCCCTTCCTCCTCCCCCTCCCCCCGCTCTCTCTCTCTCTTCCTTTCATACACACGCACGTACGCACGCACGCACGCACACACACTCAGACTCTCCCCATTTTGAATGTGCGCCACCCTTTTCATACCGAGTTAAACACAGTCACAATGCGACGATGACTGGCTTCCTTTTATCCCCGAAGCCCTTCCTTCCTTCCTCTCTATACTTCTTCCCTCCATCTTCCTTTCTCTCTCTCTCTCTCCACTACTACTCTCAACGGAAGGGAGGTCATACGTTAGCTTCGCTACGTCACAGACATGTGTACCAACTGCGGATGTCTTGCGAGACACGAAACAAAAGATCGATACGTTCATTAACCGCCTCCGCCGCGGTATTTTCGCGCCTCGTCCCCTATATTCGCTCTTCATGTGTTATTTTTTTTCTTTCCTTCGATACGGAAAGTCTCGTAAATTCGTTTTACTCCCCCCCAACGAAAGTCAAGGTTTATTAACGTAAACCGAGATGTCGCTTCGTCTCTTCGACATCTATAGGAGAATTTTCGACCTATTTCTGCGCGTTTTTTAAATTTTTGACGACTTCCCTCCGCGAAATTAATATACAAATAAAAAAATAATAATCTCCGCCGTCTCGACCGGCTTTCGCCGGATCTCTCGCGAGACGCGAGAAAGGGTTTTTCATAAGGACCAGGGCGTTGAGATTTCGAGCCCTCCGTTCCCGAAACCGCCATTGCGTCGCACCGCAAGGGGAGGGGGGGGGGGGGAGAAATAAATAATAACCCAAGCCGCCGTATCGCCGTGTAAAACTTTAGTCTCCCGCCAGAATCGATCCCGGCTCGACGGGCTCACGGCCTCATTACGCACCTCGACAATAAGATCGCCTTTATTGAGGCTTGCTTCTAGGGGAGGGGGAGGTAGGGGGAAGTCGGGGGAGGTAGGGTGAGGTATGGGGTAGAAGAGGGGATTTGGAGGGGGTAGAAGAGGTCCATATGATGATGGTCCCTCTCCCCCATAAAACTTGGCGCGCTTGGTTATCTCATCTGTGATTCGTTACGCCCTCGGAATATATTTTCAAGAGCAAATAAACGGTTCGTATTTGTTCTAGGGGAACGTCTATGGGTTTTGCTCGAGCAGTGATGTTCCAAAGCAAATATTTTCTTCGCGCGATGATATTTGTAAAAGTAGCATTTAGATATCTCCCGAGATGTTATTAATAACACTTTGCGTATTAATAGGAATGAAATGGGTTACGGTAATGACTATCAGTAAAACTCTCAAGTTAGATATTGCGTTACTGAAACCATGAAAAATAACAGCGCATTCCTGATTTAATTCAAAATTCAACTTACTTCAAGTGAAGACATAAAAAAAAAAGAACCGGTATTGGTGTCAGTGGTGAGAAACAACGGTAACTAAGGCAACGTTTGTTATGGATGGTTTAGAGCAGGGGCTCGACAAAAACTCCGGGCGCCTAAAAATTTTGTCGTGGCACCTAGAATTTCGGAAGCAGTCATTATAAATTAATGTCTGTTTTTGCTAGTTTTGAAAATCACGTTTCAGCAATCACTACGTTACCAAACTGCTCATCGTTACCAGCGAATAGCTCGAATACCAAAATTCGCAACGCGTTTACCCTTGGGACAAATTGCGTCATGCTGTATTCTCATTTATATGCGTGTGGTATAGTCCATTAGCGCGTTTAAATTAATAGGGTCATTATTGTGTTTCACTTAAAACAGTCTATTTAAAGAGAAGTTGGTATGATTTAGAATTAACTGAAGTGAAGCGAAAGAGAGAGAGAGGGAGGGAGAGAGAGGGAGGGAGACTGAGAGAGAGGGAAGCAGGAAATGGGATAAAGAGTTACAAGGAGCTCCCTCAATCCCACCTCGAATTCCTGCGCGCCATCACTCGAGGCGAACACCACCCACATTCTGTTTGCCCGCACACTTCCGTCATCCCGCCCCCCCGCTCCCCTCTCCCCTATCTCTCACACTTCTCCCCCCCCTCCTTTCTCTCGATCCACTTGGCCAGCCGCCTCCCTTGAAAACTTCCTTTGAAGCCAAGTCCAAGAAGATCTCCAGGCTAACAAGAGATGGACGATGCGCGATAACACTGCGTTTTGAGAATAAAACGAAAGAGAGTGGAAAAAAAACAGCACAAAAGCGCCCTCGTAGATTGTTCCTCCACATTTCTTCTCTCCGCCTCCTTATTCTTTCAAATACAGTAATACCCCATTATACGTCGGAGATGCCTTCCTGAAGAATGCGACTTATAACGAAACAACGTATAGCGAAACAAAGAATGCCATAAGAACTATGATAAAAGTTAGGGGTTACGTTCCTGGCGGATATTTTGTGACACATTTGTTTCCCAAATAATACATATCAATACAGTACATTGGACATATTATGTTACCACTATGTGTTTACCACTCATTGTTGCTAGGGTTTAATATACATTCAATCCTAACAACGAGTAACCAATTGCAATATTAAATTCAGATATCACCGAAAATAATTCTCTACAGTGTGATGGAGCACAAAAATTGGTCCTTTACTTACACGTACACTGATACGCACTTTAAGAGTACTTTCCATGCAGATGTCGCAATCCAAAGTATAGCCAATATCTCATTAGATATCAACGCAAACGTAAACCGAGATGAAAAGACACACAAAATGTTATACAAAACTATTCACAAAGCTCTCTTATAGCTGACTGTCGCTAAGAAATATGTTTTTACACATCGTCATTAAAATCGGGGCAGTCCCTTTTATCCACTGTGTAGGTATCTAGTGAACCACCTAACCCATCGTGATCTCTCAAACACATGGCCAGCAAATGTTTATTCTGAGTATGATTTCACACGAATTGAAAAACACGAAATTAAATTAATTCATATAAATAATAATAAACATGAAATTAAAAGCCGAATAGTGGATTTTTATTGTGATAGTTACAATCTTATGCACCGAAATTGGAATTTCTGAAATTTTGCTTTTAGCATTTGACAAACGACGTATATGCGAAGCGACACAACTTATAACGAAACTTGTTCCTTAATTGATTGGCGGCGTATATGCGAAACAACGTATAGCGGGGTTTTACTGTATCCCTCTTTCTCCCCTAGCCAAAAAGGACTCACTCACCCCAAGTCCCTCTTTCTTTCTCTCTTCCGGTTGTGTTTGTGTGTTTACGGGTAAAACAACGGACAGTGACAAGAAAAGGCGGATGAACGATAGTAAGGGAAGGTTGGGTGAGAGGTTGAATGAGGGAGGGAGAGCGGGAGGGAGAGGGAGAGAGAGAGAGAAAGGGTAGAGAAAGAGGAAGGAGAGAGAGAGAGGTAGGGAGGGAGGGAAGGAGATTGAGGGAGGTATAGGGGAAAGGTTGAAAGAGAGAAAGAGAGATGAGAGAGAGGTAGGGAGAGAGGGAGTTAGAGCTAGACAGAGGATAGGAAGTCGGAGAAAGCCGGATTGGGAGAAAGGTAGAGAGAGAGAGAGGGAGTGCGAGGGAGAGAGAGGAAGGAAAGAGACAGACAGACAGACAAACGACTTTATTTAGGGCGAAATTGAGACTACATAGTCCCTTCTTACATTTAACCCTACGTTATGAATTAAAAATGACAATAAAAATAATAACGTATAAACATACAAACAGAAGACATACCTGAAACTAAACAAACGAAATAAGAATAACACAAAGAAAAACACAATTAAGAGATTGAATTACAAATTCGGAAACTTCTAAGAAGAGAAGACTAAGTATTTATGGTAAAAACCTAGGGAGGACCTGACATGGCCAACCTAGTAATAAAACCACGCAGGAAAACACCCACGAAGGGAAGGGGGGTGGAAAAAATCTGCGAGAGAGAGAGAGAGAGGAGGAGAGAGAGAGGGAGAGAAGAAAAGAGAAATGCAGAGATAAAAAGGAGCAAGAGAGATGTTCCTTCTCTCCTTCCGGGAAGTTCCCTTCTCGTTAGTGACATTGAGAGGGAGAGGAAAACCCAGAAGAGCATTAAGCGCTCTTAAAAGCCTTAATCCGTATGTGTGTGTGACGGAAATAAAAGAAAGCGATTTGCGGTTTCAGTGCTCTTCCCTCTGAAGACGTGAGGAATTCGGAGGGAGAAGAATTTGTCTTTCTCATCGCTAACTCTCTCTCTCTCTTTCTTCTGACGATTTCCAGCTGAAAGATAGAGAGATTTTGGAGGGGTAGATAGATAGACGGTTGTCTTTATTTTAAGGGCAAAATTGAGACCTTAAGATCCTCTCTTCCATTTAACCCTTAGGGAGGGAGAAAGAGGGATGTACCAAAGAAACACCGCAAATCGGATAATAATCTCCATCGCTAAACGTCATAATAAACAAGTTAGGAAAGTGTACAGCGTATCACAAATGGGCGCGTTTCGTACAATGGAGTACTATTTGAAAGAAATCATATACATGTACGTAAGGGAAATTGCGTTTTAAAGTTCTTTTCTTCATCATAAATAATCCATTTTCTTCCTATTTATAAATATGGAATACACACATAAGGAAATTAAAGGTATTTTTGTGACATTGTTTATGTTAGCAAGAATGATGAAGTAACCATTCGAGAAAATTTCAAAGTTCCACTCGAATTAAGATATTCTTGATTTATTTTCTTGATAACGGCTACACCGACGATAAAAATGTATAGGAAAAGAAATACTCTTCTTTACTAGTTCTACATGTTTTATTTGAAAACTATGTATTTTGAAGTGACCAATACTTTACGAGATACGACGGAAAGTTCATTTTTTGTCACCAATAATGTTGTACCCCTGACTTGACTTACATGATTTTCTAATTATCTTTGACTGTAAGTCCTTAATATCAAATTTCATGAAAATCCGTTCGGTAGAAGCCGTGAACGAACATGCGGACGAACGGACGGACAGACGGACAGACAGACCGACGCTAGTAGGCGCTTATGCTGGAAGCGAAACGCGCCTAAAAAAGGCTTCTCACTAACGGTCAAAACAAAATCTGAATTCCCTCCTTCTTGTAACAGGAAATAGAATAAACGCCATATTGAATGAAATAATCGAGTGTCGATATTTTCAAGTTGGTCATTTTTAGGCGCGTTTCGCTTCCAGCGTGAGCGCCTATTATCGTCGGTCTGTCGTCTGTCCGTCCGTCCGCATGTTTGTTCTCGGCTTCTACAGAGTGGGGTATTTTGAAGTGGTAATGGCATGGACTGTGCTGGTGTTGAAACCGTGCCTTCTGTTTTTTCGGCGAGAACATTCGAATAACGAAACATTTAATTTAGTATACAGGGTGTTTCACAAAGACCTGACCTATTACAAATGCTTATATCTCTAATGCTAATTTAAAAGTAGTGACAAATGAAACGCCATTTGTGGGTGCCATTCGCTGCTGTTGACTGGTTTTGCGAACGGATTTTCGAGGACTACGTGCAAAAGATTCCCTCAACTCTTTCCATTGTCGCTGGTTCTTGGTTTACCCTTCTTGCATAGGCAACAGTCCTCGGGAAGTTTTCGATAACACTCCTTAATGGAGTTCTTAGATGGTGATGGTCCTTTCCAAATTTTGTTCGATACTGCCTTTGCAGGATAGTCACAGATTTGGTAGCGTAGTACCAGAAACAACACTGCACCTTTTTTGAGGAATAGTCGTTTTGTATAACTCGCAGATGCAGCATTAGTCTGCGGCTTGAAGGAAAACATGAAACTTCCCTCTATCGTATGACTTTTGAATTGTTACTACTTTTAAATTAGCGTTAGAGATTTTGTAATTGGTCAGGTCTTTATGAAACACCTTGTATATTTAACGCGACCAAAAAATAAAAAAACGTGCGTTTATTGTTTAGGTTTTAAAATCTCTAAAAAGGAGGATTTTCAAGCTTGAAAATCCATTCGTCCTTAAAAAATCGACTCCTAGTTGTGTTGTCTTGTATCATTTCCATATGTTTAGATAAGCTGGAGCGTTTGGAACTTTAATATTTTCTCGGACATCCAATAAAAATACCCTACATGTTCTTCAACCGGTTGAAATCCAATGCTATAAATTTATCGCAGCTAAGAGGGAAGCTTAAAAAGTTAGTCATTTTTTTATCGTTATCATCAAGGCCTCATTTAAGGCAATGGAAAAAATACTAAAAAAATCTTGTCTCAGCAGCATTTCAATTATGTTAGTTAGTGATTTAAAAAAAGTAAACTCGAAGTGAAAAGAGCGTGCATTTTATGAGACATATTAAGGTTTTCGATAGCTTAATTAAATCGGTGTTAAAGAGAACTAATATATTCCGAAATAATTCATCAGAATAAATTCAGTATTTACGATAAAAGGTTTCCTTCATAAGACAGAATTTTAACGCGGATTAATATTGGAATTACATTTCAATAACAATAGGTTATTATGAAATCGGAAAGGGTTTTCAAAAATCAGAACTGTCCAATCGTTTCGAGCAGCACAAAATGGTCGGTAGCATCATTAAGCTTAAGGGTTAAAGTTTTTCCAAATAAAATCATAATGCCTATCTAGTAATATCAGCAATGAATCAAAGGGTAGTTGTCTAATTAACATTAAATAAAATCTAAGCACACGGAAAGGCAATGTCTGAAGAGATTTCAAACGTGCGGATAGAAACAGTTTACCGATTGCCGTTCAGCGCAGAAGTTGTATTTAAAACTGAAAAATAGCGTTTTATCATGGTAAATAGACTCGATCATTAATAAGTGTGCGCTAAGAGAAGATGCGTAATGTGGTTAGTGCCTATACGACAAGATCATTTTCTAATAATCTACAGGGATTCATGGGTCACAAAATGGTTTTGATCGATTCCAACAATAAGATGACCTCGGTATTATTTTTTTACAATTAGTTATAGTTTTAAAATTAAGTATTATAAATGAGGAAGCGTTTGATACATTGTTGATATACGTATGTATGAAGTTGGATTTTAGATGGGAAAAACTTCAAGCACCATGTTTATAAAACAGTGTGGAAAAAATTTCCTATTTTGGTAAATAAAATGTTAATAATTTTAATAACCCCAAAGGGTTCAATAAGAACCATGAATATATAAATATAATTTTAAAAAATTAACTGCTATGATGTCTTCCAGAGGTTTGTTAAATTTGCGTTAAAGCGTCGGAACAAGAATTTCAACCTATCACCCAAAGAAAAAAGGAGTAATAATAAAAATATACGTAAATTTTTTAAATTTTTACTCCTTTTATAAAGCGCACTTGCTTTGAACTTTTCGAATCGTTCCAGTTGCTTTTTTTATTTTCATTTTCTCTTCCTCTACTGTTAAGCCTTGTTTTTAATTAGTTCCAGTCTATACTTTCTCTGTACATACTCTCTATTCTATTCTCTTCTTTTCTTGTAGTATATAATTTTGGTCTAGCTAATTTCAATAGCCTTCCTTCTTCCGTTTCATGGGTAGTCTTTCTTCTAATGTCTCGAGTTTCTATGAATTAAAATACATTTACGATCTTACTTAGATTCAAAATCAATATGGCGCAGTTTGTTTTCAAACGTACCGCATTTTCTTGCCGCTTGGTGTCACTAGGTGCGCGATAACTACAGAAATCGATTTGTTCTTAAATTTAAAAATTAAATTAAAATACCGAGAACGTGAAAATTGTTTAAATATTTTTAATCGTGGGACGTCCTAGTATTTTTTATTATGTACAACCTTTGAATCAAATGTATTAATATGCATTTATATTTCGGATTTGAAAGCACGTATATATCTGTGTGAAGTTAATAAAAAAGAGTATAATAAAACATAGAATAAAAACAACAGCGCGTGCTATTCAACTAGATCCTCCTTCCTTCCGGATGGACTAGAAAGGCGCCACAGTGGCCGATTCGACTTGTGAGCAAAAGCGTGCGAAGTATAAATACGTGGCATCCGAATGTCGATAACTTTCTCTCGCATAATTCTCGATCGTTCGGGACGATTCCTTCGACCTAGCGTGACGAGTGGGCGTTATGGAAAGGAAGGCGAGGCGGAGGGGGCGGGGCGGGGGAAGAGGAGAGGCGAGAGGTGGGCTGGTTCGTAAGAGCATTTATCGGGGGCCGGTGCAGTGCGTGAGGGAACCCCTGCTGGCGTCATAAAGGCGCCGGCTTGGCGCCAACTACAACGTGAAGGGTTCAGGAGGGGTGGAGGGTAGTCTGTGGGAGTCGGGCAGGACTCCCTGCCCCATTCCCCCCTCCTCCCCCCCCCTCCATCCGCAATACAATTTGACGACGGACTCGACTCGCCCAGACACCGACTTCCATATTTGCTTCGGGAAGGAATTTTCTAGGAATATGTATTCTTCATTTTTGAGAGAAAAATGGGAAGAGTCGCTTTTTATTATTTTTCCTGCGCGGTTCATTTGTCGCTTATGCTGCGGATAATGTTTCGGCGGTGGAAAAAGTCTCGAATATCGACCTCGAAAATCGATTGAAAAAAAAGGCACTTTCGAACTCGCTTAGAAATTTAGGGCGTTAATATGATGCAGACTTCCGTTAATTCCGAAAGAAAGGATCGCGAAGCGTGATGATTTTTCCGTCGATTATCGATATCGTTATCATTTCGAGAGATAACCAACGACATGACAGATAGCGTATGTTTGATATCTGTGAAATACCGACTCTTGATAACATTATTTATTGAAATATTCTTTCGTGATTTACTCTAGCAGTTGATTCTGAGAAAAATAATATTCATTAATCAATAGGAATAAAAAAATGGCCAGCCAAAGATACGAGTTGATGTATACACATATATATGATAATATGTTTCCGCTGACACAGATAATGTTACCATCGAGGTAAAAATAAAGTCTTTATCTCAAGGAAATTCTCGGAAACACGATGTTTTATTAGAAGAGTTATACAATCGTGATTACGTTTTATTTGCAGCGATAAACATGATAGGGCAGGTGAACTTCAACTACTTGAGCTACCGCTTAGTTAGCCTTCGGAAAGCTTTAAAATCAAGTTCACAATTAAGGGTCGCAGGTGAATATGTAATAAACCGTTTTTGAAACTATCATGAGTAGAAACATTCACAGTTCTAAACACACTGATTGTAAAAGTCGGATATTAATTAAGCTTTGTATTCCCATGTTTGACCATGGAACTATTTCACAAAATTACGCCCATAAAAAATTGAGCTGGATATGTTTAAAACTCATATAAAAATTTCACTACCATTACAATAAAAAATGGTTTAATTTGTTAAATTAAAATAGAAAATATTCAAAGTTTTTTACTAATTTAAATTTTGACACTATTTCTTAGTAAGTTGTGCAAAAATGTGTAAGCTTGTGTTTTGTTATCCAATAGTTGTATATGAAGTGAACAATAGTGGCAGTCCATCACAAAAATAAGAATCTAAGCATTATAACTGTTTTAACTATTAACTAAGCGATTATATAAGTCCTCTTTGTAAGAGGACTGAAGAAGAATAAAATCAATAAAATTATGTAAAGGGAGCAAAATAAGCTGAAAAGTTACCAGTTGAGATAACTCCAACGGCCATTAGACGGTAGAGAAAACTAGAATCGCACTTAGACTGTTTTTTTAAAATAGCTCCTGCAGTTATCTTAATTAGCGTGCGGATTTCGGCTGGAGTTCAGCGACTTAGTTTATTTTTGGAACAATAAGGGAAGGTTCTTTAGTACTGCCGTGGGCTTATGGCACGGAGAGAAACTAAAGAGAGAATAGGGAAAAAGGTTCATTGCGATGTGTAAGGAAACACTATTTCTCTGCTGCTAATGAAAACGAAGGAGTTGCAAGTAGCGATATAAAAGTTTGAGGACCAGTTTTAATACCGGCATAAAAAAAGCGTACTTTACGGATAAGCGCTGTTGTAATAGTTAGTAACCGCGCGCAATGAAGTTTCTTTCGAGCTGGATGGTGCCAAATTGCCCATAGTAAAGGAGCAGTTAGGCCCCGTTGCTGTTTTGTTTTTGTTTTCGAAATGGCATAAGCGAAAGGGCAACGTATTTGCATTCATTTAGGTTTTAATCTCGAGGAGATAGGCTATTACGACCCGTGAGATGACTCAAACGCCGTTAAAGGATTCAGATCTCAGCTTATAATGAAGATATACAGTGCACGATTTTACCTCTCAAGACAGTAGTTTATTGACGACGCAGAAGTAAAATGAAGTGTCATTTATAATATAAAACGTTATACCTTAAAAGTTCAAATTGTCAATCTAAGCAAATAAGCATTAAGAGTGCCGTGCCTTAGGTGGGTGAGGCTAGATCATGCCTCGGCTCTGCCTTGAGATTTTTTATCAAACATTCAAAAGCGTACTAAACACGGCTAGCCAAATTTGTCTCTATTTATCCGACTTAAAAAAATGGGCTGTGAATCTCGATAGCCTTCTTTACAGCATCACTACAGATGCTTAAACGCGAGTTTATGTTTATGGGCAGATAGTATGAGGACAATTTCTTGTTACCATAGGTAGTATGGAATGAAACGTCCGAATCATTCGATCAAATTCTAATCAGTTACCTATAGATATCTATAAAGTAAAGTGTATGTTTTTTAATAGCTCAGCAGCTTCAGCACGTAGGAACAAGAGGAAGGCGTCATTTTAACCTGAATAAAGTGAAAAGTGGTTTAGTCAGGTTTGCATCCCGATTTGATTGACCTTTCTAATTTTAAAAATATATTATTTTTTCTTTTTTCCATTTGAATAAAATAGAGATGAGTGCAGCTTATTTTTCATTTGAATTTTAAAATTATTTATAAACATGGTACGAACTTGAGACTTATATGGTTCTATGAAGGAAAGAACAAAGTTTATTTTTATTGAAGACAGAATCCGAATCCTGATCGAAATAACCAAAAAATGCTTTTACAATCTGAAAAATATCACTTTTATGAAAATACCAATTATGTATAAGCTACCACGAGAACTCCCACTGTCGCCGAATTTGACAGTCCAATACATTTATATGCGAAAAATTTTAACGTAATATCTTTTTTCAATTTCTGTGAGCGATTTTTCTTTGTTTACATGGCTACAAAAAATTGCTGATTTTAATTGAAATATTATTAATAAGGGGTCTTTAATGATATTTTCGTGTGGCGTAGAGTTCTCCAAAGAAAACTGTTTTTAAAAGTACGTAAGTAAATTAAAGAATTTATGGTACTTTCCCGTTAACGGGAATACCTTAAAAAATGAACACGTATTGTTATGATTGTTTGAGAGGATATAACATTGAAAGGATATATTGACGTATTGTTGGATTTACGATATTTCATTTTAAAAACAACATTAACAGAAACTGATTGGCCGGTCACGACATTTACGAACCCAATCTCCGGACAATGTGGAGGGTTTCCTTGGTTCCGGGCGAGGCGAAGGGCGCGGTAGCGCCCGGAGACTACTACCCATTACAACAAAGCGAGCCGAAGGCACGTCAGTATATCCTTTCAATGTTATATCCTCTTGACTGTTGTGTCGCAAATTGTGATTTCCACACCATTGAAGATATCGTCACGAAACTTCGCATAGGTATATAATTTTACCCTACGGATATCATAGGCTATATGATGATTAAAAAATTGAGTTGACGGGGTGCATAATTCAATAATTATTTTCTCATAAGTTTATACGTAATTTTTTATTTTTCCCAGTGCAAGATTTTCTTCGTTTTTGCTTTATTCGACGGTTAATATCTTATTCTTGCGATGTTTACATGTCACACGGTCGAAGTTTTAGATTCACTAAATCCGTTAAAATTCAACGTGCACTTCTGCTAGTCGGTCTATATTAACCCTTCCAGGCCTGATGTACACAATTGTGTTCTTGATATTATTTTCATTGTTCTGTGGGAGAAAAATGTACTAAACAATATTTCTAACTCATTCTACGTGATTATGTATATTTTATATATCTACCTAAGGGACTGTTATAGCAATTTAACGCTTGTAAGTTTAAGTACAGGTCAAAACAAAGAAAATAAGTACATAGTGCCAGATGTAATTCAGGTTAGAAAGGGTTAAGATATTTAAATTAGTTAAAAAATGTCTGTTTGTTTACCCCAACTCTAAATCCCTCCCCCCCGATAAGATTATCGATTTGAAATCAATAAAAAGGGTTTAGTTATTGTTCTCGAAATAAAAGTTTAGGTGGAGAATATTAGCAGAGTCACTCATTTATTTTGCACGATCAGATTAAAAAAATAGTTTCAAAATAAAGTTAAAGGAGCAGACATATTATCTAATTATAGACATTAGTTCCTATCCATTGTGACGTCACACACACTCCACCACCTTCAGTTTATCTTCTCCATTTATATTCTTTCTCCTATTTGATTTATCGTTTACCTGATGACGCTAACGTTTTATTTATGTCTTGGCCGCGCAAATAAATCCTTTATTAAATTGAAAAATTCACATTTTTATTTTTTTTTTGCTGTTGGTCGGAAATGAAATCGTCCTTCGATTCGACGGAATTTCAACGGAACACGCAACGTTTTGCAGATGCGGGTGCGGCTTGTAATGGCTGTTACATAGTATTACGGAGTCGCCTATAAATGAACACAGTTAAAGATGGGTTTAACTGGCAGATGTTTTGTGATGGACTTTCTAGTTTGTTTTATTTATTTTTTTATTTGCTGACGTTGGCCGCGGGCCAAGTGAACGATCGCGTTGGAAAACAGACGGCGTTGGAATGCCTAAAAATAAATAAATAAACAAAACCAAATAAATGAAACCTCGTCGACCTGCTTGATACCGCTTTGAACGTCCCCTCCTCCATCAAGGGGGCCGCAGCTGACTCTAAGAGAAAAGGGGCGAATTTCGAGGACCGTATGAATCACGTAATAATTTAATAAATCGATATTCAGATTCACACAAAGCGTGGATCGGGAGACGTAACTTACATTTAGGTTTCGCGTAATTTTTTCTGATTGATCGCAATTACGAGAACGTACTTTCAGGAAGTATTTGGATAAATATCGATCTTTTTTCTTCCTCAACAAAAAAGAATGTTTTAATTTAATCAAAGTTCTTATCTCGAAAGAATCGAGGCGATACTATTCCGGTTTCAGGCGCAGGCAAATAATTTATCTTTCAAACACTCTTTTGTATTTGTTCGCCGGTCGAAGGAAAATCCCTCTATTCGTCTAAATCAGCCCTTTAACGAGGTAATTACTTACACGTCATTAACGAGAGCAAGGGTCGCCTCCGTTTGGAATTTTCCTCCGAAATCGCCGGACTCAATTCATAAGGCTTTCTTAAATATTATAATCAAGCAAATTATGCCATTCCGTGACTCATTTGTTTTGCATTTGTCGAAGGATGTACAATGTCAATCACAGTAAAATTTACGAGGCAACATTAATTAATACAGTCGGGAGAAATAACTCGTTCTTAAATGCGAATCTTGCTTTAATAGCAGATCTAGGAAGTTTTTTTCGAACACGGCATGTTAAAATTAATGCCATCATTTCTTTAAGCGACGTCCATCCCCAGCGACTTGTTTTGTCTACGCGCAGTTTATTTGCATGAACATCTATTTGAATGAGAATCACTGAAAATTAATGGAGTTGAAGAACAACAGAGGTGATTCGTTGATAGTTTAAATCAGTGGCGCCCAAACTTTTCGGCTTGAAGGCCACATAACCCACAGATGCACTCATCGAGGGCCACATTGTTCAATTTCGTACTCTTCGAGGGCCACACCCAGTCGAAAATTCGGTTTAAGAAAAAGATAAGGAAATTAAGAATTTAGTTGTGTCGAAATTACCTGTTATGTTTTAAATACATTTATCTATGCGATTAGAAAGATAAACACAAAATACGTTTCAAGGAATCATATAGCACATTCCACTCGCTTCGGACGATCACTTGGCTTAATTTCATGTTTTATCTTAATTTTATAGGCGTGAAGTTCCAGCCGTTTATGTAACACTTTTTGGATGGTAGATTTTCGTATTCCCAGAGTCAGACTACGGCGCGAAATTGATTTTCCCGGACCTCGTACACATGGGTATTCTTTCATGATGACCCTGTATATTGTTTTTATAATTTTATATTTTCCATTTATGTTACGTTGTGTCCCTTAATTGTTAAACTCATGGCGGGCCGGATGTGGCCCGCGGGACGTGGTTTGGGCATCACTTGTTTAATTTCTATATTTTCCAGTCAATGGATTACACTGATTAGCAGAGAGTAAGTACTTCCCACAGACTTTTTACGGCTCGAATTTTATTTCAAGTCTCTTAATACAACTGCATACAAATCTATAATAATTTTAAGAATCAATTCGAACAAATTTTGTATTTTTTGATTAGACTTATTCACATTTTTCCATGTTCATGGTTCAGTAATCCTTAACATTCTTAATTCATTGACAATTTAATCGTCTTAGGTAATTAAACTATCTCTCTTTATAACGTTCGGATGTAAAAGTTACCAATATTAATTATTTGACGCAAGTCTTATGTCGTAATTTAAATTCACTATTTCAATTTTCAATGTGAAATTAATACTGAGGTTACTATGGCAACTCTCATGAACTGCTAGCAGCTATAAATAAAAAGATATTCTGCATTAGCAGCATTCGTATCACTAGACATTGTTTTCTCAGCCATTGATGGTTATTTTTCGTGGGCTTCTAACGGGGTCGTTTTAAAGACCTTCTTGGTGGATTAGGAGTGATTTTTGTGGCTTCAGAAACTCCCGTCCATTCGATCACATCTCTCTCTCTCTCTCTGTCTCGTGGTCAGAACGAATCGTATAAATAAACTCGACGGAAGATCGCCGGAAAGGAAATGCTAAGCGGATCCTCAATAGACTGCGGTTTCCGTTAAAGATTTCCTCTGATCTCACTCATTCATGACTTCTTAACCTCGCCGACAGGATATATCAATCCCTTCACTATATATTTAAAGATTTTGAAAACTCAATGAAACATAAAACGTGAAATATTTAAAACGAAGTACCGAATGAGGCTTCTGCCGAGCAAAGTTCATAAAAAGGTGACAGGCAAAGAGACTCTAAGTGTCATGATATTTAAGAGAATAATCATGAAAAGTATGTATTTTATTTTGTATTTTAATGATATTGCATTATATTCTGGATTCATTATAACTTGGGGCGTATTCCTCCTTTGGTCTCTATTATCTCCGATAAGGTTGCTTCTAGCAATTTTCAATCGCTACGTACTCTACATGCTACCTGGTACAGTAAATTTAACCACTAGCAGACTGAGGACACAACATGGCGGACGCGTACCACGTGACCCCCTCTAGTCCAATGAGATGCCGCGCTTGTCGGCATTCTCAACATCAAATGTTGTCACAACCTTCTATATACATAGCCTTGACCTGTACTCTACATGCACGCTCTCTATCGGAAGCTTAGAGAACGAACTCCACCTGGCAAAAAGCGTCACCTCACCTTGTCTAGTAATATAAAGTATATATATAAGAACCGCTTTTTGTAATCGTTAAGGACAAAACGAATTTAAAGGTGGCACGCGCGGAGGATCACGGGTTATGAATATTGATAAAGAGTGGCACCCAACAAATAAAACGTTGCCTTGTTCTGACAAGCCTTATAATACAGTCATAATTTGAAATTTAAATTCCATACACCTGGACTGTTTAAATTGTGCTCTCTGAAGCTAAGCACGATAAACTGGAGACATAATTACTACTAAAGGCGATTTCAAAATTGAAATATATCTTCGAGTTTTCCAAAATCCGTCATAAAATACTATTAAATATTTATATTTCAAAATAAGGATTCAAATTAATAGGGTAGATTAAGATATAAGATATTTTATCAGTACTTTCATTCGTCAAAGCAAAACATTCAATATTGATGTCATTTTTTGTTCAAATACAATATTCACATTTTTTCTTATGAGAATAGTCTTCAACAGTCTTTGTTGACATCTTTTCCTGATTATATACGAACTCGCCTTAAATGAAAGCCTAAAAGAAGGAAATTTCGTATTCCTGCCGTCAATTCTTGAATACGCGTCGAATCGTCCTAGAAATTAGTTTTTAATGCGAAAATTCGACGTTTTTTTACGAGAATATCTTTCGTCGTCTAGGTGAATTGCGTTGTTGCCGGTTTCATGTTATTGCGTTTGATTGGTTGGAATTATAATTTCGCGTCGCATTTTTCCACATATTCACAAAATTTCTACGGTATTTTGAAGTTGAAGGAATTCATCGGTAACGAAAATAAATGAACATTCTATTATCATACCCTCTATATAATTTGCCTGTTTATGCGTGATGGCGTAATGCTCATTCAGCATTTTCATTGGCTGAATGGCAGGCCAATCATGGGTCGGGACATCACATATGTTTGTGACGCTGGACTGCAGCGCCGTTTCTAAGTCTTGGAAGAAACGCAAACTAATAGAATATATGTGATGATATTATTTTCCGCTAGTATTTTGAATAAATTTTTGATAATTGAATGATATGAATAAATTATTAATAATAATAATAATAAGTAGGAGATTTTAAGTTAAGTAATATGTTCCTTCCCGTCATATTGACGGGCTTATATACTAGTTCATTGATATTGTGTTAATGAGTGTGCCTAAGTGGGATATCTCTCTACACGTTAAAGTCGCATAAAGAAAAGTACGCCTTAATAAATAAACAAAAAAATTAGGCTAATGTGGAAATGGAGAGAGTCTTTTGAAGGTGATTACAGCAATGTCGCGAGAGAATTGATGTCCACGACCTCTTCGCTTGTCTTCGCCTTCTCTCTCCCCCCTCCATCTCTCTCTGTCTCATATCAAAGGTTGCGTGGCCAGGTGGATGAACGCGCGTGTGACATCGCCTCACGAGGAGCAGGGCTGGAATGTTTGACTCGCGGAGAATTTTTTTTTTTTACGTTCGACGCTTCGACACGGCGCGGCGGCGTGCGCGCAAACTTGCCTCCACGTCGATCCGAAGCGTGCGTTTCATTAATAATGTTCTTTTTTCGCCATTGCTCGACTTGGATGGATATTTGGTGGAATTTCCGATCGCACATTGGCCGATAGTGATTTTTTTTTTGCCAAAGCGAGAATAGGAGGAAAGATTCGTAAAAAACGAAAACTAGTTTGGTGATACTGTTCGAACACAGAACTGAAGGAATAGGTATGCGAAGGGGGAAGTAAAAAAACACCCACAAAATTATTATCTGCGCCACTTAAACATTTGACAAACACATGATCGAGTTGAACTATCCCGCACATTTCAACAATTCCATAGGGCATTTTCTAGACTTAAACATAACCGATTCATGAAAATTCTTAGCCTAAAAAATAATGATGGATCACATCTCGTGACAAAAGCAACACTAAAAAGCATAAAAAAAAAAAGATTTGAGTTTAAGCAGTCCATTATTCAACCCAACAACAGCAGAGAGATAGGAGAAGAATAAAACAATAAATCAACACGACCTGAAAATTCATGAGACGCCATTTGCTGAACCGAAGAGAAAGTATATTTTTGCGCTGATATGGAATGGATTACACAACAATCAAATGCTACATGGGGAATGAGGAGAAAGAAATATGTGAGCAGAGATAAAAAAATGGAGTGCATACCGTGTGATATTTAAATTCTTTCATATTTTCCATAAAGCGAAAAAGATTGGGAGGAGAACTCCATATATTTAGCAGACAGCAGAGACAGCCATTGATTCATTACACATGTAAATACGAGGCACTGCAATGAATAACTTAGATGAGCAGCGAGATTTTAACGAGTGGAATTTATGTTATTGTATTTTGACGAAGGCCGCTGAGGAGAATAAAGGATAATAATGGCGTTAGGTATTGTATATTCCTCGGATTGCATTTTATATATAACGAGTAAGACTAAAATCATTTTTCAAATAATTACATTTCCTCATCATCATCATCATAGGTAGTCTGTCCGTAGACAGGTCCGTGATAATTCATGGTTAAACTTGGTTCTCCATATAATCCTATTTTCCGCAGTTTTCTTCATGTCTTGATAGCTCTCTTTACCTTTCAAGTCGTCTACCAGCTGAAACCTTTTCCTACCTCTTTCTCTTTTTCCATCCAGTTTTCCTTCTAGCACTTCTTTAATCATGCTCTCTCTCTCCTCAGGTAATGTCCAATCTATTCACCTTCCTCTTTATGATAGTCTGTATAATCGTTCGCTTCTCCCCTATTCTTCGTAGTAATTCCTCGTTTTTCACCCTATCTGTCCATTTTATCTTCAGCATTCTTCTCCATCTCCTCATTTCGAAGCTTTCCAAGTATTTTATATCATTTTTCCTTAGCGTCCATGTTTCTGCCCTATACAAAGCTATACTCCATACATATCATTTTATCAACCTCTTGCGGATATCCTCCTTTATATTCCCCGTTATTACGAGTTTATTTCTTCTTGAAGCGGCTTTTGTTCTTGTGATTCTAGTCCTGATTTCATCGGTACATTTTGCTTCTCTCGTTATGATGCTTCCAAAGTATTTATAATGTGAAACTTTTTCTAATGGCTTTCCTCCAATACTTATATTCAAATTTTCTTCTTCTTTACTTGACATTCGCATGACCTTGGATTTTTCTGTATTAATTTCCATACCGTATTTTCTACATATTATAACTAGTCTATTTATCATTTTCTGGAGTTCCTTTTCCTTTCTTGCTCATATAAAAGTCAATATGATGCTTCCAAGTAGGTACCAGATGAGTCGTGGAGAATGCAAAATAGTAATTCCAGATTGTTTCGAGTCGGCCATTTTACAGCGTCGAACCAAAATGCTCTGGGTCGGGAGCCTAATAAAAAATTCGGCGGAGGTCAACCAACAGGCGATAGTGCTATCTCAGAATAAGGAGAGAAACGGAGAGAGTGTGGTCCATGAGTACTTGGGGATGACGGAAGTGGATTGGAGGGGGTGGATCAGGGGGAGGGGGGAGGAAGGGAGGTGTTTGAGATCCAACGGATGCTATGCGACGGCACCGGACGGACATCCTCGATGCAATGCACGCTTTCTTACCCATTAGCTTTCACTCTTTGCGCAACGATGCTTTTATCGTACACGCGAATCTACGCGGCATTCACACACACGCATTCATTGTTTCCTTCATCGGACGTTTTTGTTTTCGTTTACATAGAAAAAGCCACACTGTTGTGGGAAATTAGTCCGATCGAGTGACGGGATCAACGTCCTAGAGCGAACGAAAATAAAATCCAACTCCCACGAGTCGAATGAGTCACTCGTCAATGGTGCGACCAAAGTTTTGACCGACTTTCGTTTCGATAACGTGTGCACTCTTAAAGAAATAAACATAATCATCACGTGATTCGTGCAAAATGGAACCATTAAGACATTACGAAAAATCTACGATTTGATCTATTCCGCCCGATTAGGAAGTAGCATTTGAATATGGAGACTCGGGGATGTGGGCGGTGATGACGTCCCTTGAAAATACAAAATTCCAACAATCGGATCGAACCCTTCGATATATCGCTCCTATACACACCTACTCGATCACGCGAGGGCGTCGCTGTACCCGAGGAACCTCCAGATGGATTTAAGAGAGAGGCGAGTTTGAGTTGGCAGCACTGCTCCGGATATTCTCGGAGCGGAAGGCTTCCGCGGTAACACGGAACCGTGTAAACACGAAATTCCAAGCGCGGAGAGTTTTAATAAGCGGCAGAGGCGAGAATATTCCAGGGAAGCGCCAAAGGGAGAGGAGTCTAGAGGCCATCTAGGTTGACGGAGCGGGAACTAACGAAAAGGGATCTCTTTTTAAAAAAATATTCCTCCGCGCGTACGATGGGGTCAGGTAGTTTTCAATTACGAAGCGGAAGGATTCGCGTTAAAATTTTTTTTTAAGCCTTCCGCTAACGAGGGCGGCGGCGGCGTCGAAAAAAAAGGTCCCATTTGCGAGTGTGGGCCGCTTAGCCTCCGGCCGACCTCCTAGTGTGCACACGAGGCGAATAATAAACTGATTGAGGCGACGCTACCCTTAAAACATTCCCGCCTCTAAGGGAGGACAGATCGAGGGTTTTAACAGCGTCAGAAGAAATAATTTGTCAGTATCCTAATTTTAACTGCAGGAGGAGCGTTTTCACATTACACACGTTCAGATAATGAATTACGGTACAAAAAAACTTCGACACGCAGGCAACGACGCGACCCTTTATAGAACAATTCGTTG
Source organism: Uropetala carovei (assembly GCA_036926305.1). Classification (NCBI taxonomy): domain Eukaryota; kingdom Metazoa; phylum Arthropoda; class Insecta; order Odonata; family Petaluridae; genus Uropetala; species Uropetala carovei. Next base: position 1,860,226 of record JAXCHB010000078.1, on the reverse strand, counting down.
GGAGTCGTTAGTAAATAAACAAGAGTGGTTCCCAACGGAAGCTTTCGTATAAAGTATTTCACGTGGGAAAACTTTTTAGCGCTTTGGTAAGTTAGGATTATCAAAAAAAAAAAGCGAAGCAATTATGCCACCAGCCTTATGGGAGGCGATCCCAACGACAACTATTAATTAGATATAGCTGGATAAAATTTTTTAACCCTTATGGAATCTCCTCGGACGACTAAAATTCTCATGGTCATAGTATAAAAAATCTCTGAAGTGTTTGGAGAACCATACCACATTTGAGGAAAGATAATCACTGTTTTTTCTTATCCTCTAACTGAGAACACGGAGAGAAATTTATTAACAGAAAGCGATACTTTGTTTTTGGGTATGCTAATGTTTTATCATTTGAAATTGTAACGAAGTTACTTGGTAATCTTTATTTTTTACCTATTTTGTAATCAAAATGCAATTGTTAATTATTTGCAAGTAAAGAAATACAGAAAAAAGCACTTAAAAAAGCTTTTTATCTTATTTTAGAATCTTTTTTGATGAATTACCACTGAAGACGGTTGCTATGTAGCCGAAATGCGCATCTGTTTTTTTTATATCCTTGCTGTGGATGTTGGAGATTCTAAAAACATTCCTGCTGGATCTCGGTAATTCTCTGTTTAATTATTTGGAAGTGCAATATTTTGGACATAATTTTTTCCGTCTTTCTCTGGCGGACATCCACCGACAAAAAACCCCAAACCAATTTCGACACGCGTATAAAAAAACAAAAATACCGCCACACGCGATCCTTTTAAGAAATTTTGTTATTAACTTTCATTAACGTCTATTTGGTAATTTTTATATTTGTTCTCTTGCATTCAAGTCCTAAAGAACGTCTAATAACTCGAAAACGGCTGAACCATTCTTTCAATTTCGAATATACCGACACCTACAGAGACGCATGATCATGACGCATGTCCTAATATAATGCCCGAGTTCGATTCCAGAACAGTTTAATTCCTCCGTTTGAATAACATTGGATATTTTTTATTGGCAATTGAAAATTATTGAAAACAACCGTACAACCTTGGGACTTGAATCGAAGAACGCCTAAAAGATTGAAAATCCATTTTCCAGCCGTCGATTTTCAAATACTTGATGCACAGATTACTTTTGGCGATAAAGTCATTTGAGATAACGAAATTCGACGACTAATGTTTGTTGACAGAACTAGAAAGACTTACAAGGAACATTCACGAAGTGATACCGCCCGATTTCATTCATACTCTTTTAGATAAGAGTATATGGTGACTTAATATAATCTGTGAAGTTATACGTGCCCTCGTGACCTATGAGCCGAAATATGTGCATTCGTATTTTGGCGAATTTACCACCCGGGCCCCTTTGCGCTCCGTCGCGTGTGTAGCCACGTTACTGCAGCGTTTATTGTTGGATTAACAATTAAGAGAAGATAACAATTACGCTTTTCTTTCGTCTATTTGAAGGTTTAATTGGCCTTAAATGAATCGGAGGCAACAATGAGAGTCTCCTTGGAATACACTTTTATGTGAATTAAAATGCACTCAAAAGCAAAAAATAATTTTTTTATCAACCAACTAATTTCTTCTATTATACCGGTATCATTTCCCACAATAAGCCATCCACTTTTATGAAGCATACAAATTTTTCAATAACAATATTTATCTAGAAAAAACCAAATTTCATTTTTGTAACTTATCGAGAAGTGCCCGAAATTAATTTTCGAAAATGGCGCAATGCATTTTAAATGGGTAAAAATGTTGGCGACAAACAAGATTTACGTAAAAATCAACACAAGAATGAAAGAAAGAAAGATCCAAGAAAAAATCAATAAAAGTGTATACAAATACGCAAAATTTCGAAAAAGAATGCGTATTTCTGAAAAATTCGACGGCGTAACGTGTAAATATCGCAAGAATAAGATAGTATAGAGCTTTAACCGTCGAATAAAGCAAAAAAGAAGGAAATCGGTCAATATTTACCCATTTTAACGAATGAAGGAAAAAACCTTGCACTCGGAAAAATCGAAAATCCCGTGTAAACTTATGGGAAAACAATTGCCTCCTGGATTCGAACCCGGGATACTTTAGCAAACGAAAATATTTTTTCAGGGACCTCATAGCCAGTAGAAACGAAACGCCGTTTACCGCATATGTTTAGGACGAACGGTTCTCGAGAAATAAGCCGATATAATTACACAAGGCTTCATACGCACGCAGCTTCATTACGCGCATAATATATAGGATATATATATTTGTGCATCCCTTCACCCGACGATGGCGTAATACACGTATGCGCTGGAACCATGGTCGTGATTCAAAATAATAGCGGATTTTTTTTCAAGTTGGTTTCCTTTTATTCCTAAGGAATAAATAAATAATAATACATATTACATTCAATATTCACATAAAAGTGTATTCCAAGGAGACTCTCATTGTTGCCTCCGATTCGTTTAAGGCCAATTAAACCTTCAAATAGACGAAAGAAAAGCGTAATTGTTATCTTCTCTTAATTGTTAATCCAACAATAAAACGCTGCAGTAACGTGGCTACAAACGCGACGGAGCGCGAAGGAGCCCGGGTGGTAAATTCGCCAAAATACGAATGCATATATTTCGGCTCATAGGTGACGAGGGCACGTATAACTTCACAGATTATATTAAGTCACCATATACTCTTATTTAAGAGAGTATGAATGAAATCGGGCGGTATCACTTCGTGAATGTTAGACCTACACCAAAGTTAAATGTGAATATAGTAAATAATGTGACGTGAGCTAATGCAAATGAAATTAATCATATACACGTAGAAGTTATTTACAAAAATTCATTTTTATATTATCACTTATTTGGAATACACTTTCATTGAGAAAAATGAAATACGTAGTATTATTGTAGATGTGTACTCAAGTAACTGTACGAAATTTGATCAAAATCGTTAGAGCCGTTTTCGAGAAAATCGGATTGTTCTTAAAAATGCGCAGAATAAACTACTCTTAATTATTGATTAATGTCAACCATTTCTATGTATACTCTGTTCAGTATGATAAAATGCCTACGTACGAGATTTCATTCATTTTTGTTCTTCCGTCTAGGCTCCAAAGCCAGTAACAGACAGACAGACAGACGGCATTGAGAAAACTACTTTTTCGGATTCAGCGACACCTAAAACGTGTATTTCCGTAAAAATCTCGAAGTCGAATTTTTTCGCGAAAACAATACTTTCTCCATACCTCGTATGAGAAAGTAAAAAAACGGCTCATATCTCGTCACAGGCGACAGGATGTCTTAGCACTGTTCTGGTAGTAAAGGTTATTTTCATGAAGCAAATGAGTTATTGCTGTCGTTCGTTACGGCATTAACAACGTTTTTGGCACCATTGTAAACGAAAATATTAGTAACGAAATTTTCAAGAATTGCGTCATTAGATAAGGGATTATGAACGTCTTCACGCGTGCAGAGGAAAGCAGGCGCCTTAGAAATGGCTCGACGAGCACCACGTTGAGAACCTCTGCTCTAGTTGATTACTCAGTGATGAAAATGTTTTCCACGCAATCTCGCGTAATTTGTTTCGGCGTTCCACGCGTTAAACCATGAATTAAAAAAAAATCGGTACAACATACATTGTACAAACTTTCTCATATATGGGTACTAATGCGTCGTTTAGTTATCTTTAGAAAATGAAAATCGTATGAGCCTGTTTTTAGAAAATCCAATTTTTGTTAAAGTTGACCAAGAATAAACTAGCCTTATATTCATTCGTTGGGAAAAATGAAATACGTAGTATTATTGAAGACGTAAACTCAAGTAACTGTACGAAATTTGATCAAAATCGTTAGAGCCGTTTTTGAGAAAATCGAATTGTTGTTAAAGTGGCCTAGAATAAACTAGCCTTATATTCATTTTTTGAGAAATATGAACTATACGGTATTATTGAGGATGTAAACTTAAATAACTGTACGAAATTTGATCAAAATCGTTAGAGCCGTTTCTGAGAAAATCGAATTATTGTTAAAGTTGCCTAGAATAAACTAGCCTTATATTCATTTTTTGAGAAATATGAACTATACAGTATTATTGAAAACGTAAACTCAAGTGACTGTGCGAAATTTGATCAAAATCGTTAGAGCCGTTTTCGAGAAAATCGAATTGTTGTTAAAAATGCGTAGAATAAACTACGCTTAATTATTGATCAATGTCAACCATTTCTATGTATACTCTGCTCAGTATGATAAAATGCCTAAGTACGAGATTTCATTCATTTTCGTTCGATCGTCTAGGCTCCAGCGCCAGTAACAGACAGACAGACAGACAGACGGCATTGCGAAAACCACTTTTTCGGATTCAGCGACACCTAAAACGCGTATTTCCGTAAAAATCTCGAGGTAGAATTTTTTCGCGAAAACAATACTTTCTCGATACTTCGTATGAGAATGTAAAAATACTGCGGAACGCTGGAAGAGGTGAAACAAAAAAGGAACGGAAATAAACCTGGGAGAAAATGAACGTCACCGCACCAATAAGGAAGTGAACTCTTCGAGGAAAAAAAATAAGGTTGCTAATGTCGTGTTCCTCTAATCTCGCTTTTCCCTTGTTTTTCGAGCGCTTCCAGGTACGCGGAAACTTCTTTCGTGTCTGTTTAGGGTCATCGACTCGCTTTTGTCATGCAATCTGGCGTGGTTTAAACTCCTATATAGACGCTTAGGCGCCCACAGGAAATAAGGTCACATGCACGGCACGCACAGAAAAAACTAAGCCACGGGTAACGAGTAATGTTTACTTTTCGCCGGTAAAAGTCGCATAAAAAAAGTAAAAACGCGCACCGTGGAACAAGATTTCAATATCAGCCAGGAAGGACTTCCGGAATTGCGAATTAATAATATTAATTTGCGACTGTCATTTGCCTAATTTGTACCCGAGCTCGATGCTACTCACAATCATATCTTTTAAAAAATACCGCATGAATTATGGGAAAATGTTTCTTCCGCCTATCTTTTAAGAAAAACGTTGAGGTCGATCAAAGAATGAAACAAGTAAAATGATTATAAATCATGCAGCGTGCAAACGCGAATATGTTAAAGAAACTGCATTGTACATGTATAATTTTTCTGAACATTTTTTTGATGCACGATATCATTAAGCATCTCAGGAATAATGAGAGAATACGAGAACTTATATTTCACGATACCTATTCGAAATTATAAATATTATTATTATAATATAGAAATAGTCTTTTGTGGCTTCAAAATTAATTAACATATCTTTCAGTACCCCTACCCCCCTCTCTCTCTCTCTCTCTTTTCACTCACAATCTCACGCAAGCATACATTTACGCTGATGACTATACGTTCACAAAAAAACCGAGCACGAGTTAATTCTTGTAAAAAAAATAGCACTTCGCATTATGACGCTTATATTTTGCCACTTTAAGTATGCATTGCTTTAAAAACCGATTAACCCGGTCAGTTTAATTCATTTTTGCCTCTCATAAAACAATTACACCAAAACAAATTAAAATTATTACTTAAAAAAACGTTTTCAAAGAATCCACGGAATTCGCGGGAACGAAAAAACGAATGAGTGCTCGGAATAAAATTTCGTAATTACCCGATGGGTCCGTTTCGAATTTCCCAGCTAATATATCCTCGGGTGTGTGGGCTTCCAACGTCGAAACGGGCAAACTAGCACTGGCTGCGGCCGCTTCGGGATGGAAGGGCATTCTCGGGCACGAGGAGGGAAGTGGGGAGGAGGGGGGGAGAAAGGGGTGGAAGGGAAAGGGGGGGGGGTGGGATAGGAAATGTGTCACGGACGAATGAGACCCAATTGCGATATGAGTGGATGCGTCGGGGGTAAACCACCGGTGGCAGCACTTGAAAAGGGGAGGGGGGGAAGGGGGGGGGGGCAGGGGGGGCAGAGAGGAGGATGGGCCGGTTGAAAGGGTTCGTTATCAGCAATGCACCATTCACGAGGGTTCGAATTTGCGGAACCCGCGAACCGTGAGTCAAACCGTTCCGGAAATCGAGCCTGGTTTCTGGAGCATGAGTGGCTTTGTGAATGGAAGAGGTTGTTTCCGAGGAATGAGAATGGAAGCTTCGCTTGCGATCTATTTCTACGTTGCTGTTGCGTTCGTTTACGTCACAGTCTTACTTTCAGACCCGGTGTTCGTAAATTGGGTGCGTCACATTCTGCTGAAATTATAAAAGGCTGATTCTGAAGCTTTTGAGACCTGGTGTGCGCATGCAATAAGATCCATTCCTAGCGACGGAACTAAAAACTATAACGTAATATTGTGTATAGATTTTTAAAAGTTAGTACCTATGAAAAACTCTCAGGCGAAACAGTAAAAGCTTTAATTCTTCATTTGACTAGGTTGAGACCATGCGGTCTCTTCCAACTACAATTTGCAACAAAAGAAATTCTGACATATGTGGTTTGAAATCGTAGAATAATAAATGGATATGTTGCTCCCTCATTGATGAAATATCGGATGGGTTTGAAGGTGTCATTCATTAATCGGTGGTCATGTAGATCTTGCAATCCAACGTTAAGTAGTTTCTTTGATCGGTCGAATTTAAACAGCGTTTACTTTGCTGGAGTAATTTTAAAAACAAATTCGACGCATAGAGAAACCTGAGATAAACGACTCAACTTATTTGGATTAGGAAACCAAGCGACATAGCTAAAGTTTCTTGCGAAATATAAAAATATACGCCCTATGTGACCAAATACACCGCAATCATTTTACAAGGGATAACAGATGACGTCAAGTTATCGTTAACTTTTCAGGATCCCGAGAACGCGAAAACAAAGGACGGTCCTAAGGGTCATTTCTCCACGATCTCTGTGGTTTGCTCTCAGTCAGGAAGCGCTGGAGGGTCAAAGGTCACGGCGCCAGTTAATCCGGCAGCTGAAAACATCCTTTCCTCCCACCCATGCGGTCCTATTTCGGCCAGGACGATATCCTTTCCTCCCTCCTCCGACCAAATGACGTAAGCCGCGGTAATAGATGCCGTCTGGCGGTCATTCTTTTTATGGGAGCACACGAAAAAAGTGAACCGCGCGGGCAGACACTTCCCATGGTTACTGCCGCCCGGAGCATAAACATCCGTTTCGAAAAAGTATCTCAGAAGTTACTTGTTATTTTTTTTAACAAGTAAACATCCTAAACGACTTCGGCGAAAGATAGCGCCCGTAAGAATTAATGGAATGCGATGAATAGTGGATACATATATATATGCCTCTCATACATGTCTTTCTTGTGCTGACGAAGGGATCATCTCGAAAGCTCCAACAACGTCTACAATTATTTATATATATATATATATATCATCATCATCATAGGTAGTCTGCCCGTTGACAGGTCCGTGATTATTCTAGGTTAAACTTGGTTCTCCATATACTCCTATTTTCCGCAGTTTTCTTCATGTCTTTCCCTTTCAAGTCGTCTATCAGCTGAAACCTTTTCCTACCTCTTTCTCATTTTCCATCCAGTTTTCCTTCTAGCACTTCTTTAATCATGCACTCTCTCCTCAATATATATATATATATATATATATATATATATATATATATATATATATATATATATATATATATATATATATATATTCGCATAAACACTTTATTATATATCTGAAGAGGGGCTGTAAAATTTTTCGTGACGTCAGACGACCGACAATAGATCAGTTGCAGCTATTGTTGAGGGAAAAGTGAGGGGGAGAGTGGGAGAAGGGGGTTTTTTTTGGAGTAAGAAACCCTTCCTGATTGCGTATCTCATCGCACGTCCGACGCGAGTTCAACGGACTGAGACGTAAAAAGTTTTAATGGCCGATAAATCGCTCGAGAACGAATCGCTCGCTCATGGAAGTTTCCGAGATTTCCGCCAACGCAGCGAAAGACGCGGTCAGCGAATGAAAGAAAAAAAAGGAAGCTCCTAATTCCGTTTCGAGCAGAAACCTTGCGCAAAGACTTTTTTCCCCGTCACCATCTAGGAGAGTTTTCGTCAACTAACGGGAAGAGGTCAACGAATCGTATGTTTTGTTAAGAAAAAGTTTATATCGTAAAAAATCCTGCAACTTTGCGGATTATTATAATACTGTTAAATTATTATTTTCAAGGTTCTCTGGGAAAAAGAGGAGATACAAGCTCTTTGTAAGTATTCTTTAGAAAACAGATATTTTCTATTAAAAACCGTTCGATCGTTTTTGGTTTCTGCGTACGTGAATAACTAAGAATTTTCAAAGCAATACCATATGCATGAATGAAGTTCATCCCAAGTAAACTATATTTTAATGTTTACAAAAAACATAGTCTATACTAAAAGAGTCTTTGGTTCGATAATAACATTTACCCTCTCCTTCCTAGAAAGGTTGTCTCTATATATTGATTAACGTTCCCAAAATTTCGGTTTCGAGTAAGTGCAGCTCTATGTAACTTCTGCAAGGTACAAGAATGTGCGTTTGCTTAAACATTTTCCGTTAAATTTTAGCTTTCACTTATCATTTTTAGATAAATCACAATTTCACGGAAATTATTATAATAACAATGTTAATGATTAATCACCTTATCCTCCAATTAATAAATTCGAACGATTTCCACATATGACGACGTCTTATGCATTCGTATTTCAAATAACGTCGAATAACTTAAGAACGCCTCCATCAATTTAAAATATTCAGTTTTGAATTGATTGACACCTCATATTGTTTTTGATAATGCGCTCTGTAAAACAAAGACCCGAGTTCTATTCCACGGAGTTTTCGTTTTTCTACTGATGTAATCGGTAGAAATCCGATGTGCAGAACTATGATTATTAAAATTTATGTATCTACTAGAGGAAGTACCCGTTGAATTTCAACGGATTTAGTGAATCTAAAACTTCGACCGTGTAATATGTAAACATCGCAAGAAAAAGATAGTTCACAGCTATAACAGTCGAATAAAGCAAAAATGAAGAAAACCGCTCCGCATTGAACCTATTTACAATTAGATGAACGAAGGAAGAACATTTTGCATTCTGAAAAATCGCCTATATTAACCACAGGGTAAAATTATATTATTTATTTTGAATTATCTTCAAAGGTTTGGAAATCACAATTTGTGGAAAATCTACTATTAATTATTTAAGTTACTTACGTAATTTAAAAACAGTTTGCTTTGGAGAACTCTACGCCACAGGAAAATATCATTAAAAACCGTTTATTAGTATTATTTCAATTAAAATCTACATATAATTGGTTGCTATGTAAAAAAAGAAAAATCGCACACAGAAATTGAAAAACGATATTACCTTAAATATTTTCGCATATAAATGCATTGGACTCACAACTTCGACGACAATGGGAGTTGTCATGGTAGCTTATAATTGGAATTGTCATCCAAACTATATTAAAAGGCAGTGTCACTTTGTGTGTAATGCTTTTTGAAACTTAATATCTCACTAACGACTGAACCGAATTTGATGATATAATAACAAAACGTTATCATTTATCGAACTCGAGAACAAAGACCCGGGTTCGACTCCATGGATAATTTCCATTTCCAATAAGATAACTTTTCGACGCGCAGGCTTTCATTCTTTTTCAGATTAAAATAAGAAAGAATTGACCTACGAAATTTGGATGTGAACCATTTTGAAGAAAACATTATAAAATTTCTTATTCTGTCCGTCTTTTTCCGCCTACATTTCGAAATCGCTCAATTTAAACGTTTAATTAACACAGTTTGAGGAAATCTAGCCATTTTAAAGGGATGTTGCCTTGCCTACCAATTCCATTGTTGGACCTCGATATCATATTGTTATTTCAATCCTTATGGGTATAAACGTGCTTTGAATGCTTTTAATACGAGATGGAGGGGGAGAGAGTGGGGGCGAGAGAGGGGGAGAGATGGGGAGAGAGGGGGGGAGAAGAGAGAGAGGGCCGGGAGGGAGGGGGGAAACGATTTTCAAGACAGTTGAAGTTTCTGATATTAATATAATCTCGCTAAATAGTTTGAACGATCGTATTTTTCCTCCCGCCATTTTTGACGGGCTATAAACTACTTAAACTGAAAAAAGCACGTGTTTTTCTGATTCTAAACGCATTTTTGGGCTAATTCGATCAGGATTCGGATTCTGTCTTCAATAAAAATAAACTTGGTTCTTTCCTGATCAGAACCATTCAAGTCTCAAGTTACTACCATGTTTCTAAGTAATTTTAAAATTCAAATGAAAAATAAGCTGCACTCATCCCTATGTTATTCAAATGGAAAAAATGAAAACAAATATTTTTTGAAATTAGAAAGGTTAATTAAATCGGTAGAAAAACCTCATTACACCACTTAACTCTTCATAAAAACATACATACATATCTACATACAAACACTTTACTTTATAGATATATATAGATAGATACATTCATTCCCTTCGTCGTGTAATATACGCAAGTGTTTTAAATTGAATTTTTTTTCACATTCTGAAATTTTCTATGATAACATAATTTTCAGTTCTAAACTCTCAAGCCGTCTGAAGTTTTGTTAAATCCACCCACTTTTACTAAGCGTACAAGTTTTCTAATAATATTTTTTGACCAGGAAAAAATTATTTTCAACCTATGAGTGCATTTTTAAGTAAAAGTGTGTATACACTAAAAATGTTTTTTCACTTAGTTTTATTTAGATCAAACTTTCAGGAATTTCTTAGCGACGCCACGTAAAAATTTAAGCTGTTAACCGTCTACATTGACTAAATCAATAACTCTGAAATGATATTGTAGAAAAACTGCCGAAGCTAGAAGAGTGAAATTTTTACGCATGGGAAGTTCTAGTGAGGATCTTCTTTACAATGGTGTGGGTTTTCCCTTCCTCAAAGGGGGAGGCAAACCAGAACCCTGAAATTTTTAAGGAAACGCGCTTCTACCTTTTAATTTGGGAAAGGGTATCTTACTTGTTCTTTAAATGGAAACGTGCTAAAATTCCAAAATATCAGTCAACTTCTATTAAACGATTGATGAACATGAAGAATATCCAGGGGTTACCCATTTTACCATCTCGGTTGGATTCAGTTGACAAATATCTTGGTAGCCTGAGGGTTTATCAGCATCGATAATAAATTGGCTAATTAAGGCCTTCCCCAACATAGAATTCCTTCCGTCAAATCGAGTGCGACAGGTCGAGGCCGGACTCACGAATCGTCGATAAAAACGAGTTTTTCACGGGAAATTATCGTTTATGGAAAAATAAACAATACCGTGAGCAGAAAATGGGAGTTTCCTTCGCTCCTCGCCGCCAGGTCGACGCTTTCGCATTTATTCCGAAGGCACGGCGTTCATTTCTAGTCGATTCTAACCATCAGTCCGCCATATCGAGTGCCTCGGACATAAATCCAAAATATAAAATTATATCGGGTGTCTCGTTTACTGCCCTTTCCAATATAGCGTGACATGGCGCACTCCGATAAATCGCTCATTCCGTTTCTATCTTATTTTTTTTTCAGGGTCGACCCCTTTAGGGTCCTATCAAAGGACGATGGCGCCGCGGTGGAGAGGATCTTGAAGGTCGCAAAAAACGTTGTACGGGGTCGTGGAAGCAAATTCGCTGTTGCGTCACGAGGTCGCATCTAAGGCCGGTTCACACGAGAGCAGGAAATGCAGATATAGTCCTTCCGACGCGTGAGGGAGATCCTGGACTGAGTTACGTCACCATCGCTTTCGCAGTTTTTGATGACATCGAGCGAATTTACTTATCCATGTGCAAACGAGCAATATATGCAAGATAGATAAAATAAATCTTACACCTCTTATCGTAACAACATTAGTTCAATTTACTGAAAAAATAAGTTCTCAAATAAGATGTTTAAAGAGATGATTATTTTTAAAAATTGATAAAGTGGATTACATATCCAACTAAAAAACGGTACGACACACGTTGTGCAAACTTTCTCATATACTAATGCGTCGTTAATTATCTATAGAAAATGAAAATCGTATGAGCCGTTTTTTAGAAAATCCGGTTGTTATTAAAGTTGCCTAGAATAAACTAGCCTTATATTCATTCATTGAGAAAAATGAAATACATAGCATTATTGTAGATGTATACTCAAGTAACTGTACGAAATTTGATCAAAATCGTCACATCCGTTTTCGAGAAAATCGGATTGTTGTTAAAAATGCGTAGAATAAACTACTCTTAATTATTGATCAATGTCAACTATTTCTATGTATACTCTGCTCAGTATGATAAAATGCCTAAGTACGAGATTTCATTCATTTTCACTCTACCGTCTAGGCTCCAGCGCCAGTAACAGACAGACAGACGGACAGACAGATAGACGGCATTGTGAAAACCACTTTTTCGGATTCAGCGACACCTAAAACGTGTATTTCCGTAAAAATCTCGAGGTCGAATTTTTTCGCGAAAACAATACTTTTTCGATACTTCGTATGAGAAAGTAAAAAACAGCAAAAATCAGAATTTTTCTTTAACTTAATAACTATTTTTGGAGCAAACTTTAATCGTTAGCAGTTGATGTTTTTAAAATCAACGAATTTGGTCAATAAAAAACGAAATTTCTCTTACCGTAATTTATTTTGAATTTCTGAAGACAACTTTACTCAGTACATGCTGTAAAGCCATAAAGTAATGTGACGTTCGCAGGTAGTATATCTTTCATTTTTATAGGATAAATTTTAATCATTTAGTAATTAGGTCTCTTAAATAAATGCGACCATCGTATTTTTCACCCAAAAACTTTAAATTTACGAGAAAATTAATTAATGATTCAATTATTTGCCAGCGTAATTCCGATTCAACATGGACCGAATTAATCCATATTGATGCGGAAAATTATATAAATTATCATTAATATTAATTAACCTGTTGCCTCTACTACATCGATGAATAACACAAATTCACTTTGGCGAAGTACGTATATAAAAAACGGGCAGAGTCCAACGTTTCGCATATTTATGAAATTTTAAATTCGCCCGCTCACGAGAATATTAATTTCAACAATGAAAACATTTAAACTTTTGCGTTCGCATCCCAACTGCAGCGTGCACATAAACGCACGCTCCCATATGATACCGAATCACACACTCTTGACGATTCCATCGCGGGACACTGGCGTTGATCACGTCCAATTGCATACGGATTAAAAAAAAAAAAGATGCGTCATCCGAACGAGAACGGACGCATAAATCGTATTCACGCCTGACGTCACAGCGGGTCGCTAATCGGGTGCGACCATCACCTGCCTGAGTTATTGAAGACTTCTTTAATCGCCAATAAAGACAGCCGTTCCCAAAATATCTCCGGTTTATGCGTGTAATTCCTGAACGAGGATTAATGCTAGCTCGGAAAATGTGCTTTCCCACAATCTCTTAAAACAGTGGTGGCCAACCCACGTCCAATGGGCCGAATGCGGCCCGCGAAGAGTTTTTGTGCAGCCCGCGAATCCATGATGAAAAAGCAATATGGAAACTTTAACACACAAATATATGCGTTGTTATGAAAACTTTTATAATAAAACTGTTATTAACGGAATATCTACTACCGTAAAAGTCTCATTTAGACACAATTAGATTTTCACTTAAATGGTACCTACCTCAAAATATCTAGGTAACTTCCGATTTAAAATATAATCCGTCCCGCAAAAAGATTCGCGACTATCGATGTGGCTCGCTACGCATCAAAGGTTGGGCATCACTGTCTTAAAACAATTAATTCAGAACGGGCAATAATTCATTCAGTTTCAATTAAATTAAAGGTCTTGGGAAAATGAGAGCCAATTTTCTCTAGCGAGCAACTGAACGTATTATCACACACGTTTTGAACTATAAAATTCAGAAATTCTTCTGAACTGGAATCGAAATAGGAGTTTTATGGGAACAATATATCCGTTTATTAGCATTTTTCCGCGCGGTATACGGGGCTAAGGTTAAAATATACCGCATTCTGCTGAATATAGTATCACTACTAAAAAGGAAGACTACAATTTTAGTCGATTTTTTATGATTCCTATCAATGTCACGGGAAAAAATATATTTCACGAAATAAATAAACCGAGTAAAAGTTCTCTCTCCCTCGTCTCGTCCCCGAGCTCTTCGAATTCGATTACTTAATCATACGCCATAAAATCCCACGCGTTCGTTCTTTTTGGCCCGAATGTCGGGCTGCTCGTCATATTCGAACGTAATCGAAGATGATTTCGATAAGGAAATAATAAAACAGCTAAAAAATAATGGGAATGCAGAGGATCCGAAAGGGCTCCATCCCAAGAGGATGGATTATGTATTTTACCATTTGCCGTTCCATTTTTTGGAGCGTTTCGCTTCCACCATGAGCGCTTGTTAGCTTCGGTCAATCATTCGTCCGTCCATATGTTCGTTCTAGTCTTCTACCGAACGAATTTCCATGAAATTTTATATTAAGGACTTACAGTCAAAGGCAATAAGAAAATCACATAAATGAATCACGTAAGGCAATCAGGGGTACCACTTTACTGGCGACAAAAATTGAACTTTCCGTCATATCTCGTAAAGTATTGGTCATATCAAAATAGTTTTCAAATAAAAATTGTAGAACTAGTAAAGTAGAGTATTTATTTTGCAATATATTTTTATCATAGGAGTCGCCGTTATCAAGAAAATTAAACAAAAATCTTAATTCGTGCTGAACTTCGAAAATTTCTTGCATGGTTACTTCTTCATTGTTGCTGACATAAAAAATCACAAAAAGACGTTTAATTTCCTTACGTGTGTATGCAATAAATGGGAAGAAAATGGATTATTTATGAGGAAGAAAAGAAATTTAAAACGCTATTTCGCTTACGTATACACGTACATAATTTCTTTCAAATAGTCCATTGCACGAAATGTGACACGCTGTACACTTTCCTAACTTGTTAGTTGTTGCCACCGGTTTTGCAGTTACAACTGAATCAGCCAAATTTGGCGTATTTACGAGCATATGGCGAAAGGGGAGGGAGGAAGAAGAAGGTTGAAGGGGGAGGTTTATAGTGAGTTAAGACAGTCATTAAAGGTTAGTACCTAATAAGAAAGGGAGTGAAGGAAGGGTAGTGACCATTGAAACAGCTGTGATTTAATAGACAAGGGACAACTACTTAAGCAATTAATTTTTGCTCACATGCTCGCATATACAACGTGAAGAACTCAGGGGCGTAACTACGGTTTTGGCGTCTCCACGCTAGTCAATTTTTTGGGGCCCCCCATTTATATAAAAATATATGAAATTATTATACCGTTTTGATTTTTATCGATATTTTTTACATTTTAATCCCAAAAATACATTGAGATTTCTATAATTCTAACATTATAAGGATAGGACAAAACAACTCCAAACACCTGAGATGGGTATTTTCGTCTTTATTTCGAGCTATGAAATCTTTCATTCCCATAAGCATACTACTACCTCGAATACCTTAAACGGCAGATTACGGGAAAAATTCTAAGTAGGTATTTTTGTGGAGCCCCAAATATCTTGGGGCTCCCACGCACTGCTTGGGCCTGCGCCGCCCCCAAATTACGCGCCTGGAAGAACTCCTTTCGAACCCAACCCGGCACAAGTGACATTTTTTGCTCATAAAATGCAGAACATTCCAAAATATCGCCTGGACAAATTCAGAAAAATCATTACAAACTTCTGGAATGATAAAAATTAGAATATAAACTTAAAAAATAGGTAAAAATATTTGTTTTAGTTTTTACGAATATTCTCTGGTTTCAATCAACCCGCGGCCTATTTAAATTCGAGCAAAAACAGTGATAGCAGAAATCAAGGTATAAAAAAATATTGAGAAATGAACTCCGTGACCGAATCAAGGAAAATTATAATACAATAAATTAAAATATTCGTAAATAATTTGTAAGATCGTTATTCAAAGTTAATCTGGACAAAATCCTCAAATGGAGAAAAATACTGAAGAGTTGCCTAACGATACAGAGTTAATTTGAAAACATTCGGCAATAATTAGAAAAACAAAAAACTGGATATTATAAATTTTATCGTTTATTCTATAGTTATAACGTCTTTCAAAAAAGGTAACGTCTTGGTCGGAAGAGTATATATATTCTTACCATAATGTTCCTTGTGCTATGGAAAGAGAGGGCTTATTCACAGTCCTCCTGACGCCTGTCTCTGCGGTTTCCCCTCTAGAGAAGCACCCTCTGGCGAGAAGCCTCCCAAGACGAAAACACTCCCGAGAGGGGGGAAGTGGGAATTCCTGCGACTTCCTTCGAAAAAGTTGAATGGTGGCACGCGTCACGCCGGACCGCGGAGCCCTGCCTTTTATTTTTTTTTTTGCCGTCGATTCGTCCGTGCGGCAAAGGGCGTGCCAAGCCGAACGACTGCCTTTACTCCACTAAACGTGTTTTCTAAAACTCCGAAGAGGAATCCATAATGGAGTATCGACCTATTTCCTCACTTTGCCAAAAGGCTCGGTTCTTCTTCCTTCTGAAAAATCTTCACGAGAGCATGTATTGATCGGTTACGTAAGCATTCCTTTGATCACACACACCGTGGCACACGAGACAGAAATGGTGTCCTTCCCTTAATAAAAAAAAAGAAACTTCGCTTTCGTGAATTATGCACTGTGCCACATGAAGGCAAATAACGTAGTCGCTTAATTTCACTGCCACACGGATAAAACCTTTCTTACAGCAATTTCCTCTCCCTAAGGGCCTCTCCGCTTCAGATGGCGACGACCAAAGGGGTCACATTTTCAACGATGTAATTCGGGGCGTGATTGAATCTTATATGAAGCAGTCAGAGCTTGAAAGAGCACGCTATAACACGCCGACGGTCACGTCCGAAGCGTAAAAACACCAAGGCACATTACATTCCAGGGAGATCATCATTCTCTTTCTCTCCTCCCACGCTTTTTATCTCGCCTGCTGGACCGCTCATGCGATATATCTGACAGTCACACTTGGTGGTTCTCTTGTACGTAGAAAAGGATCCTTGCCAAGATTACTCACTGCGCCAGAAGCGACGAGTGTAAGTCATAGAACGTCTCACAGCACAGATTACAGGATATCGCCAATGATTCAAAATTAACGGAAAAGAGTCCAGACACGAAGTGGACTCCGTAAAAAAAATCATCAGAAATTAACACCCAAAGACATGTCGCACGTAAAAATGACGCAACTTTTGTCACTGTAAGATAATTAATAGACTAGTAACCTATCTTAGCGTAAAAGAAAGGGAGATCAAAGGTATTGTTTAAGATTACGATTTTTGATTTTGTCTTCCATGTTTATCAATCGCGTTATCGTTTTTTAGACTTGTGTTGGACCCTAAAGACAAAATATTTAATCAATCCAATACGTGCCAATGTCGCACTCGCCGCCTCCCTTTCCTAACACGCTTGAAACTTCACTGGGGACGATTTATCGCCATAAAACTCTCGACACACTTCGCTTCCACGTTTCCAGCGATCCGCCAAGCAGCGACACGACGAATAATTCGTTAGTCATTGACGCCCGGCCACCGCCGAAAAACTTACCCCTAGTACTTGCTCCTTAAAAAAAAAAAAGAACTCCGGAGGAATGCAGAATAATCTCCAGTAACTTCAGCGGCTCTTTTGTAACAATTCACACGCTATAAACATCCGAAGGACGATACGCGAAGAGGATCTTCCCCCGCAGCGCGTTCTATCGCAGTGACGACCCTCATCCGTCCCAATGCACAGACTAAAGGACCTCCTCCCACCCACACGCGGGGAAAGCCCTTTCACGAAAAAAAGACGATCGCTTAGGAGGGAGGGCGCGTTCTCTACTCTCTCCCCTCTCTCTTCCGATAGCTTCCTCTTCTTTCTCTCCCCCTCCCCACCCCTTTCTCTCCTTCCGGAGCGGCGGATGCGAACGAGGAAAGAGAACTAGGCTTCATCCCTTAAAAACTCTGCACTGAAAGTTTCTCTCACTCACTCAATCCTTTTGTTTTTCTTCTCTCTCTCTTCTTTTGGGTCACGTGATCCTCTCTCCCCACCACAAACCCCTCTCCCCTTCTCCTTCCCCCCTCTCTCTCCTTTTACCCCTCTTTCTCTCTGGACGACCTCCCCCCTCATCCTATTCCCTTCTTAACCTAAATGCCTAATAACAAAAACAGACGCTCCCACACGCTCACACAGACTTTTATGCTCACTCATGCCCTTATTTGCTGCACCCCCTGCCACCCACCAGTCTGGTGATTTGCAGGGTATCATGTAGATGTAGATGTAGATGTATTTCGTCTGCCAAGGGTCCATACGTGCACGTATTCGTGTCTGTACAAACACACCCACACAAGCACGGTGAAAGATAAAGCTCGTAATGTTCCATTGTTGGGGGAGTAACCATGGTGCCGGCGAGGCGTGAACTGAAGCGTCTCAAAGGCAAAGGTTGGGTTGCGATCTTTTTTTTTTTTGAGAGTTTTTCGAGGATGGGATTATTTTTTTTGACGGTGTCGATAACGCGCCATGCCCAAGGAAATGTCGTCATACTGAAAATGCACGAAATAGAACCATAGAAGCGAAGGCGATTTATAAAACAACAGTGATGGTTATAATGCTGTGACTAGTGATAATGTATGTTTGGTTAATTTGTTATAGGCATAATTTTGATCGTATGCAAACTTTGTAGTCCAGAAATTTAGATTTAAAAAAGCCACTTAAATATACATATGTACATTATAAGAAAATGGCTTTACAGTAAGCGAATTTTAATTTTTAAAGGTTAAATTTATTAGTAACATATCATCATAAAAATGTTAAGAAAAAATTTGATCGATAATAATTAATGCTGCTTCAGTTATTTGCTAACTTCGTTGGTGTCTTGGGCTCATAGCCAAATGGTTTGAATTTCTGAAATGTCATCGGCAAGAAAAATTCGACAGAACCGAGATATAAAGACAAGTCGTTGTCTTAAGTAACACTGAGCTGTGTCAACATAATAAGGTCGCCTTCTTAACAACCAAACACCTTTTAGGAGTGGCAGCAGAAGGAGATAATAAATCGTTCGGATGAAATTAGAAAAAGTATAGTATAAAAAAAAATATACTTGGGAAATATTTTAAACCAGTAGAATGGATAGAGTATGAGCCGAATTCACATTTTACAGATATCGTAGAAAAAGCATTTAGGAGACGGCACGCTTTGTTATTTATGAAAAAATGTGCGGGTGTTAGAGTTTATGACGATAAGTGATTCAGATAAGAGAATGGAGGGTAAAAGAATTAATTGAAAATAATTCAGTCAACAAAATCAAGCAAGGTAAATTATTATCTACCATCGCAATGAAATATTAAAAATTCTTGAAATTTCAACAAAAATGGCACTGTAATTTACGATGAAATTTCTTTGGGCTAAAACGAAAACGTTACACACCACTTATGTGAGTATTGATCAACTTAAACTTCCCTCAGGTGTTGGCCGAGAGCAGTTACGCTAGTATAAATATAGATTATTCTTCGGGTGAAAGAAATGATCAACGTCTAGCCGTGGTCGACCTTCTCTCTCATTTCATAGATAATTATATCTTTCGCCGGAAAGGAAACGGCGTTAAATATGGTGACTCTGAAATGAATTATTTCTCCTGCTCAACACTTTGGATGGCTATCTTTGGATGGCAAGTTTTCAAGGGAGAGAGGAGGAAGAGAGAGAGGAGGGTGGGAGGGAGAGAGAGAGGAGAGAGGCGAGGCAGAGAATGGAGGGAGGGAGAGAAAGGAGGGAGAAAGGGAGAGGAGGGTGGGAGGGAGAGAGAGAGAGGAGAGTGGGGACGGGGAGAGAGAGAAAGGAGGGAGAGAAAAGAGGGAGAGAAAGGAGGGAGAGAAAAGAGGGAGAGAAAGGAGGGAGAGAAAAGAGGGAGAGAAAGGAGGGAGGGAGAGAGGAAAGAGGGAGGGAGGAGGAAAGGAGGGAGGGAGAGACGAGGGAAGTAGAGAAAAGAAGGGAGGGAGAGTAGGGAGGGAAAGGGAGGGAGGGAGAGAGGAGAGAGGGGAGGAGGGAGGTAGACAAAGGAGAGAGGGAGAGCCTATGAAACTAAAGCTCCCCTTTACTTATGCGCTGTTGTTCCTCTCGAGATGAATGCTCACAGCACAGACCCATTATGAGGACGTGAGCCATTGGGGTAATTAGCAGTGTGCAACGCGACCCTCTGTCATGCGATGCAGTCTCTCTTTGCACTTTACCTGTCCATAATACGCCCTGCAATTAGAACGTTTTTTTTTAAACACGTCATTCCCAGGCACAAAGTGGACTTCCTTTCCTTTTTTTTTCTCCAGGGATTTAGTGGCCTAACGTTTTGTTTTCGTCAAGTATATTAAAAAATAAATAACCTTCCGGTTACTATATTTTTAAGATGATTAAACCAATGTTTTTATGATATTACTGGATAAAATGGGACTTAATTTTAAGATTAAATATGTACGTAAAATCTCTAGAAATTTTTAGTTCTTTTATCATCTAGACAGACACAAATTTTCTATTGAGATATTTTTCCTTAGCAGGATTTTGTCTTTTCTTTTGATTCGTATAGATTTTAAAACAATAGTTCCACGAGTATGCACGAGAATGATAATTATAGCGGAGGGGTTCACGCTAGAATCATGCATTTCGCCGATAATGACTGAAGTATCTACTTTTATCAATGATGTTGTGCAAACTCGACCTCATCTGTTAGAGTCGTATCAAATCGTATCGTTATCGTACCACGCTCCACCTAAAGATAGCTAGCTCTAAATTTAATCAAATTAATTAATTAATCGAATACAAAATAAAACATTAAATAAAAACATAATTTTCCTATGAGGAGTTCACGAGTCCAAAAGGCCTAACTATTAAAATTTATTTAAATGATATAAAATATTACCCAAACAAGAAATTATGAAACAAGTAATTTGGGTTTCATAAATATTACTACGCCAGTAGAAGATTAATAGTCGAATTTTTTAAAAGCGAGTTTCATTGATATTTACCGCAGCAATTTTGCCGCACACCAAAGAGGTCAGCAGGTTGGGATCGCGAACGCAAAAAATTGGAAAGAGAGAGGAAATGTAACCCTTATTACGACCAATCATTCTAGAAAATAAAAAGAACGTTACGAATCCTCGCTCTCTGTGACGTCATCCAAACGAACGCAATGCGATGCCAGAGCAGAAATGGAGACTCAAAGGGGAGACTTGAATTGCGCAAAGAGGAAGAGAGAGAGAGAGAGGGGGGGTGATCGAGGGAGATGAAAGAGAGACAGACGAACGAAGACTCAATCGACCGGACACTCCTGTATCCAACCGCTCTCTTTATAGCTTCATTTTTTTTTCATTTAGATCGTCTTTCTCTCTCTCTCTCTCTCCATCCGATGCAACCCTTTAGTGGCAAAGGGCAGACGCCGAACGGCTATATAGTATGTGTCGTCTGGGTGCCTCTTGCTAGGGCATGGCGTGCCTTATCTGCCAGCTGAAGGGGAAAAAATAGCTGTCGCGGAGGCGGCATCATTGTTACGGGCCTCTTCTGAGGGGGGGGGGGGGGGGGGGGGGAGAAGCGAGGAAAAAATTATCTAAAGTTTTCATGTATTTATATGGCGCAGGGAAAAAACGACGCGGATCTTCTTAAACAGCCATGCAAACGCGCGTTATTCTCACTCTTTAGAAAACTCTTAAAGGTCCTTATCAAAGGATGAAAACGTTCTCTTTCCTCGCTACGAAAATGTGTCTCAATTTTGAAAAGGGCGCTATCGAAAAAGACATACATAGAGAATAAGAATACTTGAGAAAATATGAGATTCAAGAGAAGACTGGGAGATGAATGAGAAGCAGGAGAGAGAGAACCGGAAGCAGAAACCGTAAAGGGAAGGATAACAAATGATAACGATAAAATTAAACGATTTCGCTTAAGATTTCATATTTAGCAATAAAAGAAGTGAAATGTTTTTGATGAGAAGTTTCATAAAATCTCTCAAAACATATGCGCGACATTGATCTCACGAGATAATCAACGAAAATATGTTCAATACAATTTTATAAGGAATTTTTAACAAATATTTTCATCAATAAGTATTTTTTGCCATTTTTGGGGGAGAAATATTTCAATTATTTGAGCTAAAGAAATTTGATTTTTTTTAAAGTTTTGTTTCTTACGTCTTTTTCGTCTCGAAACAGTAAACTATCCAGATATTTTATCGTTAAAACATTTTTAAAAACAGAAGCATTTTCATACGCTCTAGGCAATTTTATTCAGATGTATGCCAATCGATAATCAATATTCTATATTATAAATTCTCGAAATACGCATAACATTTGGAATTATCCATATTATTAAACATTCAAAACACAGAGAAGAAGAAAAATCGCGATTTTAAAACCAGAATCGAACCCAGGTCTTGCACTTTCAAAGAGGATCTTCCAACCTAGTGATCTCCAACCAGACGACCAAGGGATCATTTCAAGCAGCCATTGAGAGGATTTTCATAATAGCGTCTCGATAGCTCTCCGAATATATGTACTTTACCGGTATGTATGTGTATACTATAAACTTCGCCGTTTGCCATATACTGAAAAATAATTTTCTGTGCCTTTGAAGCAATGTAAAAAAGGTGCTATAGTTGAGAAGATATGAAAGGGAAAAGAGAGAGAGAGAGAGAGAGAAAGAGAGAGAGAGAAAGAGAGAGAGAGAGAGAGAGAGAGAGAGAGAGAAAGAGGAGTAGAGGACTATGAGAAATGGAGGAAGCGTAAAGGGAGTAGAATGAAAGAGAAGGGAATTGAATAAGTGAGGAGTGGATGAATGAGTGAAGGAGGGAGAAGTTTTTGAGGGAAGTGGGGAGGCAGGATAGATCCTTTTAAAAGAAGGAGTTTGGATATTAATAAAAAAAAGGAGAGAGGGAGAGATATGAGAGAGAGAATAGAATATCTTCTTTATTTATGGGCGAGATTGAGACTTGACAGTCCCTTCTGCCATCTCAACCTATTGTCAGTTACAAAAATTAATAACATACAAAAACATTTTAGATAAAATAAAATACAAATAAAATTCACAAATGATAACAAAACACACATTAAGCAGTCTTCTATATATTATGTTAAAAAACTACTTCAGTATGTAAAGATAGTGGTTTGTGGGGAAAAACTAAGATCAGTTAACACATAGTAAACCTTAGGAAAACCCCCACTGAAGGAAAACACCCACATAAGTAGGAGGGTGTGTGAAAAAACAGCGAAACCTACAGATAATATTATTAACATATTGAGAGGGGAATAAACATAAGTCACACATTGTACATGGGAACGTAGAGATAAGTAATAAAAATAATGAAATGCGTATACATAATTGGATAGAGAGAGAGAGAGGGAAAGAGGGTGGGAGGAGACAAGGATATAGATACAATCAGGATGAAATAAGGAAGATGGGATGGAAGCGGGAAGAGGGGAGGTGGGGGTTGAGGGGAGTGATAGGAATAAAACAAAAGAGCGACGTGAAGTGACGGATTAAAAAGAGGTAGAACAGTTGAAGAGAGAAAAGGGCGAGGGAGGAGAGGAGGCTTAGTTGGGGGAGGAAAGCATGGAAAGGGAACAGAAGAGACAGAAGGAGGGGGAGAGAGAGATAGGAAGATGGAATGGCTCTCGGAAGCTAATCTCACGCACTCGACGTATTCACACGGACACGCCCTCTCTAGAGGGGGGGAGATGGAACGTCACACGCCCACTCTACGCGGAGTGAGGAATAGGATAGGGGAGAATGAGGGAGAGGGAAATAGGAGCGAGACAGGAGTGAAAAGATGGCCTTCCGTCTGGGAGGAAGGGTCCGCGTGAGGCGATGACGTCGACGAGGGAAGGGGAGAAAGAGAGGGGGGAGGGAGGGAGTGAAAGATGAAAGAGGAGAGCAGATAGGAGAGATAGGGCGGGAGGGGGGGGGGGAGATTAGGGTCAAGGGAATAAAGGCCGCTTGATTTGAAAGCGGCGACCAAATCCTATAAAATCTCCCTTAGTTTTGAAAGATTACTTTTTCGAACTCATTAAATAAACACGTCGCGATAACAGATCGTCTCCGTCAGGACCACGTTCTATTGTTTCCGTAATTATCCGATCGAGAAAAACAAATGTTGACGTGGCAAAGGTCATACACAATAGGTTAATATCTCGACGGTAATGAATCACGAAACCTGCTAAAAAGAATTCACGACTTTCCAATTTTGATGACTAAATCAAATCGAACTTAAATTTTGCTCAAACTGTATTACCGTATTAGTCGGAATATAAGACGAGGTTTTTTTCAAAAATTGTCTTTCAGGAAAGTGGGGGTCGCCTTATATTCGGGTCCTTAAGTATGAATAAGTTACTTTTTCTTGGATTCATTCATTGGGAAAATAAGGAGTCGCCTTATATTCGGGCTAATACGGTAATTTTCCCACTGCAATCTAATGTAAAGCTAACAAACCCAGTATTATTATGTGTTTTTAATGCACGCACACATTACACATTGTACGGATAAAATGTTGGCAACATACTCCGGTGGTTCTCAACCTTTTCAACGCGGCGGGCCGCATCGGTGGTTGCGAATCCCTCGGCGGGCCGCATTTGCAAGTTGCCAAATCTTCTGAGAGTCGAATTCCATTTTAAATCCGAATATATTCTGAGGTGCCATTTAAGTGAAAATCAAGTCTAAATAGGTTGTTATGGTATACATTCCAATATTAAAAGTTTTATTATCAAAATTTCCATAAAAACGCATGAAATTGTGTTAAATTTTTCGGATTGTTTTCTTCACGGCTTCGCATAAAAACCCATAGGTTGGACACCACTGACATACGCCATCTGATTTAATTATTTTATCCGTTAGTTGACTGGCAATTTGCTTTTACGCGAGAAAATGATTTTCAATGGCTTTTGATGCGTGTGGCGTGACCCCTTTTGCGCCGGCAGCGTTCTTATCATCTCTGACTCTCCGGACATCCCAGTTTCCTTTATTCGCTCATATAAAATGTTCCATTTCTTCCCGTTAACGCAGTCTCTAGCACTCTATAAAGACACGGTATATCTAACTGCTGTAAGATGTCTCTAGCAACCGGAGGCGGGGCGGTGGAAGAGATAGTTCACCTTCCGTCCGCGTGAGCAGCACCTACGTCCGCCCATTTCACGGATGTCTGCTCTGACTCCACGCTTTGAAACTGTCCCTGCCGTTCGATATTAGCTGCCGGTAGAAAGGGGCGAATCGCAAGTCCGTCTCTTCCGTTCGAAAATTTGCGGGTTTATGACGTCACGAGCCTAAGTCCCACGAAAACCGTAATTGGACAAATTTGTCTTACAATTAGTTTTCTGTCTTCATTTTTTAAATTTCTTTAAATCTGTTTTCGTACATAATGGTATCAAAGGAAACTATAGAATAATGGATAATAACTCGGTTAAAGCTCGATTTTATTCTAACGAGAAAGTTTTGGATTCAAGGAAACGCACGTGGTACTTTTATATACTAATTCCTTTTCTTGAAAGCATCGATTATGGTTGGAAATACATATATCTCTATATTATAAAATC
The DNA here is from genome assembly GCA_036926305.1 of Uropetala carovei. NCBI lineage: Eukaryota > Metazoa > Arthropoda > Insecta > Odonata > Petaluridae > Uropetala > Uropetala carovei. Next base: position 1,834,722 of record JAXCHB010000078.1, on the reverse strand, counting down.
GTAATGGTCATCATGTTGCGTAACGCTCTAATTTTGTGAATAACTCGATTATAAATAAACTTAGAAGCCTGAAATTTCTCAGGATTCATTCTTTTACTCTTTAAAATATCTTCAAATTAAGTAATCGACATGAAATTTGCGCTAAAACACGGAAAATGAATTCGAATTCGCTCATATTTTGAATTTATACTCGAGTTTTGGTAATTTTTTTAACAATTTAATAATAAGATTCCATGGTTACCGGTATTGTTGTCCTCGGTAATTTCCGTTCATATGCACTTCAAGGTCGAAAATAAGATTAAAACTTGCTCGAAATGACCGAAGATATGAATTTAATGCAAATAAATCTATCGCCTTCCTCCCTCTTACATCTCTTTCGAGCGCATATAGGCACCGCATTGACACTTTTGCATTAGACACGTGAAATGATACAACAATTATAATAATAAATAAAAAAATAATTTAGGCCACAGAGCCAGTAACAGACAGACAGACGGCATTACAAAAACCACTTTTTCGGATTCAGCGACACCTAAAACGTATATTTCCGTAAAAATCTCGAGGTCGAATTTTTTCGCGATAACAATACTTTATCGATAATTCGTATGAGAAAGTAAAAATCCCAACGCCTCCTACATAAGGGGGTCATATATTTAAGACAAAAAATTAAAACATTATTGCAAAAAAGAGAACGGATTTTTCTTTTAAGTGATTTTTCATCCTAGATGGAACGAAAATCGCCTATGGCTTTATCGTTAGTACGTAGTTTTATATTGTTTTGAAATTTTCAACATTTTTAAACGTTGTGATTAAATCGTAAAAAAGTATCATTGTCATTAGTAGTTAAAAAGAGATAAAAGAACATTTCATCATTGAAAGTGAAAAAGATCCGAAGAAAAAAAATGTTCTCTGTAAGAGAGACCTTCTGGGAATACTACGTCTACATTATACATCCGCACGCGTAATGATGCTTCATAGCACAGCGGTGTCAAACTCATTGCGGTTCAAACCGGACCTCATTACGCTTCATGCGTACCAAAAAATAATAATAAGGTGTAGAAACAATACAGAGTAAGATTGTAAAATTATTCGAGGACAGACAAATAGTGATAGTAACATCATTAATACAAGTAATAAAAATCTGATGTGGCCAACACATGACTTTCTCCATATATTTGGGTATAGATATTTAAATTATTATGAATAGCATTATAAGGCAAAATTATTATTTCGTATCGTAAAAGAATACGGTGGTTCTTATTGTGGTGCTGTATACTGGATATTACGAAAAAGTTCAATATCTCCGAAATGGATGGTTCTAGGAAAAATTGTTTCAAACAAAAGTTGGAAGAAATATTATTCTCTACAACTTTGGTCCTTGCCCCCCTGCCGACGCCCATGGCCTTAGGTATGTTTCCAACACTTGAAAGATTCTTCCAATGGGACTAACATCCAATTCGTCCTCCCCGTGCTCAAATGCCCTCCTCATCTGTCCCTTCTTTCCAGTCCTCTTCCCTTTTCTTCTCTCGGCTTGACCTTCCCTCCACCCTTTATTGACTGCCTCCTTGCAAAACGTTCCCATTAAAACACTCGCACTAAATATTCTTCCAATTCGAATAGCGCATATTAACACTCCCCTAGTCCTACCAGAAGCCATGTCAACGTATTGAATTAAGATACTCTTCTCTTACCGCGCATACCTCTCATTACATCTGATACAAATGTGCCTTTCAAATTCAAAAGAAGACAGTTTGCTAAACGTTTGGCCTTTTGCATGTCCATCAACAAGTGACAGGGACAGACTTTTGTCAGAAACCTGTATTCAGTCACGGGCAACTGTATGTACGTAGCTCTCTCTCAAGAGTTCGGTCGTTGGACTCATTAAAAGTGTTGTATCTGAAAGGAACGAGATGGTTAATTGCGTTTACAGTTAACTAAACGTGTTCAAAAACATTAGGCTGCGTATGTCATACATATGAAATTCAACGCCTAGCTATAACAGCCATTATGACATATTGATCTCATTATTAAAGAATTTTTAAATAGAATCTCCTCTGCGAGCATTTTTCGAAATAAGTTTTCGTACAATTGATCTCTGTGACGATACGATTGCAGGGGAATTTCTTCGTGATTTTCACAAAAAATGCAACAGAAATACACAGTTTTGTATTATGTATATTCCGTGTTTCGCAAAATTTATTGGAAGCGACTTACAAACTTCAGCAAATGTTTATTCTGATTCCAAGTATTGTTTCGCGGATGTCTCTCGCTTTAATTTTCGAACAAAATCTATTTGAATTTATTCGCTCGGCATCAAAATCGACAAATGCGCCAAACGACTGAATCACGTCCGTCCCAAATGAACCGCTCCTCGAAAGCCATTCTAAGCATTGGAAAGCATCCAGCACAAGGAAGCATAAGCCGAAAGAGAAAACACAAGGCGGAAGCTATGAGAAGAATGCGCGGGAAGAGAACAATGGACGTTAATTATTGTTGACACACGAGGGATCGAGGAGTAGAATATTCGTTTCGAAGCGGACACGAGAGAGAAATTCACAAATACATAACTTAGTATTGAAATACGTGCTGTAAAATATGCAACGAAGAAAATAATTCTCCGTCTTGCGGTTTGAGGCAATGCCTGCCAGGAAATACAATCGGTAGAGACGCAAGATTCGAGCACTGTGATTTACAGTATTTACACTCGGTATTTTTGCGATACCACAATTAGGTTTAGTTTTGGTCGCCCTCAAATTAAGTTATAACATATAGCATGCGATACCCAAACTCGATTAAAAATACGCGATCGACGTTAGAATTTTAATCCGTACGTTAAAAGGTAATGTAAGCGGAGCAAATGGATTTATCATAAAACGTCAGCGCAGAAATTATTCGTGGATGCTCATCAATGCTCGTCATATAAATTTATATGGAGAACCGTTAGAATTGGTCTGATGAAAAATGACGTCAAGTGCCAAGCCGCTTAATAGTTTATCAATACGAAACTGTAGATTAAAAAATCTTTCACAGCAACACCTTTCACTGGATTCAATGCATACGCCACCAAGTATTAATCAAGTACATTTTGGGAGGAAGCAAGTCGGCGACCTGATATTTAAGTATTAAAAACATTACACAAGCTTAATTTAGAGCTAACGCCCGGCGTCGTTATTTAATGGTTGCACTCCACTTACGATGGCGGGAAGAAGAGAATGCAAACATTCGGCCATGTTACGACCCTCTTACATTGGCTTTCGCCCACTTTCTCAATATTGCCTTTTTTGGTGGACTGCGGGCGGAACTCCTCCATCGCTCACGTTGATAGACAGAAATTGACTGACAGCTTATGCCGCGCCGTTGAAAACCGAGATTCAGCCTTAAGTGCAGTAGCTTTAGCTTTGAATGCTGTTCCAATTGATGGATCTGTTTACATACAGGAGATGAAACATCTCGCAAAAATGACGAAAATGTATTAGGTAATGTAGAGAAACGCGTTCTGCAAAGGCGTAAACACGAACGAATCTATTTTTCAAAAAATAATTAAAATTTAAGACAATAAGAAGTTTTCACTTCGCAGGATCAAATAAAGATTCCACGGATCGAAAAGTCTGTACAGCATAATATTTATGAACGCATGCATTTTTCAAATGTATAATTAATAATTAATAAAGTGGAAGGAAAGTCTTGCGATTCGTCGTTGAAGAAATTAAAGCGGCGAATACGAATTTGGACTTTATTCAAAGCTGCTAATATTCTGAATTTATCCTCTGATCTGATCCGGAAGCCAAATCTACCAAGGCATGTAGAGCCAATCTCATTAGCGAATCAAGAACAGTCAGAACACACATTCTGCATGTTAGAATTTCAGCAGTTCCTCCTCTAGAGGGGCACATCCAACAAATATCAATTTTCTTCTTTCTCCGCCCCTCTCTCTCTCCAAGGATTTCATTCCATTTTCAACCAGAAAGAAAGTTTGAAAGAGAACGGACAACTCTGACATGAGAATTTTCGCAAATCGCAATATAATTTCCCCTGAGAGGAAACAAATCAAGTCAGCGACCTTCGAGCTCACGCGATTCCACTTTCCTAAATCTTTTCTAAAGAAATTTCGTTGGCACTCGCCCATCGATAACTCATTAAAAAAAAACATATCAAGACATCGTCGAATTTCACGGCGGGATTTAAAGTAGTATTCATTCTGCCTTGTTTTTGTCAAAGATCAATTCCACGACGTTACGCCTTAAAAATTAAATCCTATTTTTAAAAAAATAATCGAAGTTACTCACTCGTTAGAAGAAATCCTATAACTAAATAAGGGTTGGTAGAAGGTATCCTTGCTGAAACTCACCTGAAATTAAAAAATAAATATGTTAAAATAATTCGAATTAATTTTAAACATCTTCTAAATACACAAAATGATTTCCCATTAAGCTCACAATACTTATTTTCATCAGAAATCTGTCTCGAGTGTCTTAATCGAAAGTGAAGGTGGAATTTTTTTAGCACGGAGTTTGAATGTATGAAATTCTATTTCATCCTCGAAAAAAATCTTCGCTTTGCCATAAATGCTCACGATAATCTGCGAGGATGATATAAACTTTCTATTGTCGCCACCCCCTTGAAATGGTAAAAATAAGAAACTTTAATAAAACTATTTTTGTTTTAAATAAATTTCATAATTTTTATGCCATCTTATTCTCTAGAACTCCACGATAAAAATTTTGTTATTCGTAAAAATATTTTTTGGCATTTCGCCTTACATCCAAGATAATTTTTGCAACTCACTGATGGGCAGAGGCTCCAAGTTTGAGAGACATTCGTATAAACGACGAATGTTTAAACATCATACACTTATCTTATATGATTACATATGTTATCCAATCTTCACGTACTTGACGCAAAAGATTAATCTAAACTAGGGGCGTATTCCTCCTTTGGTCTCACTACTCCGCGCGCGCCTTCAATGCCCATTTTTTCTAATGGAAATTGTCACCTCCCCCCAAATCTACAATCCTCGAGACGTAAGGTAGCTTCTAGTAATTTTCAACCGCCACGTTAGGGGTAACTACCTATACTCTACATGCACTCCCTCTACCGGAATCTTAGAGAACGAGCTCCACCTGGCAAAAAGCGTCACCTCACCTTGTCTAATAACATAAATGATGATGATTGGGAGCGGGGAATAGCTCTTAGGCAGCCATTGAAGTAAGCATGAGGCTAGGGTAGGGCTCCACCGGGGGGGAGGGGGGCTTTCTATAGACTGAGATGCGATGAGGATGACGAAGGTGGCATTTGCCATAGGCGTCGCTTGCAAAAGGCACCAAACGTTCCCGAAAATAGCGCCAAAAGTTCATTTTCCCATAAATAAGTATTATTTTAATACTAAAACGTTAATTTATACGCAATAAAAATGCTATTATTCTTCACTAAATCGCAGAAAAATTTATATCCTACTTACTCAAGGTGTTTCCTAAAATGTTGCCATAGGCGCCATATCGCCTAGGTACGTCTCTGCGAGGGTGCAACACATGCCGAGTTAAGTATTTTGCTTTCTACTGCTACGATGAGGGTCTGTGGGTCTAAATCTACATTCCAACCTACGCTTCGTCATTCGGAGGCTGCATGAACTTCAATTTAACATCGATTGGATGTGTCGTTTCATAGGCTTAACTTCAAGGATACAAATAATATATTTTTAGGTAATATACTGGTGAAATTTCTCTATAATATATGGAAAGAGTAAAGTGTATTACGTGTCAGTGAACAAGACTGATGCTAATGGATAAAAAGTTGTTTTTTTACTGAAGACAGAATCCGAATTAGCGTAAAAATGCGTTTAGAATCAGGAAAATAAGTGATTTCATCAGTTTTATGACAATACCAATTATAAGTTACCATGACAACTCCCATTGTCGCCGGAGCTGCCATCGTCATCCTGGGTAATACGGTCTTTAGACCGACCGAAGATTGCCCCCGTGGGGGTAGTACCCCACTTTAGCAACCGTTCCAACAGTGCAAAGGTTTGGGGAGATTTAATAATACTTGGAAACTAACAGTCCAATGCATTTATATGGGAGACGCTTTAACGTAGTAACGTTTTTCAATTTCTGTGCCCGATTTTTTTTGTTTACATATCAACCAAAAATTTGTTGATTTTAATTGAAATAATACTAATAAATGGTTTTAATTATATTTTCGTGTGCCGTAGAGTTCTCTAAAGCAAGCTGGTTTAAAACTACGTAACTTAAATAATTACATGTAGATTTTTCACGAATTGTGGTTGGATAAATCGTTTCATTATTTCCAAAGTATTGTTGGTATAAACAATTTTTTCGTAATAGAACTCAATGATGTGAGAATCGAGCTAATAGTGGGAGGATAATATTCACTCTGTAATTCTTAAACGTTCTTTATTTACTTTTTTGGTTTTCGTTAAATTAATTAATTTCCTTTGTTCTTTTTTGCATCCACTTTCTGTTGATTATTGTGTTCTTGCTGGTTTTACTTAAAGTTTTCCTTTTGAATATATCGTCACGAAATTTCGCATATGTATATAATTTTACCCTACGGGTAACATAGGCTGTACCAGGGGGGACGAGGGTGCTAAATTCATTAATTATTTTCCCATAAGTTTACACGTAATTTTAGAATTTTCACAGTGCAAGATTTTTTCCTTCATTCATCTAAATATGTAAATGGGGGGCGGTTTTATGCATTTTTGCTTTATTCGACGGTTAAACTGTGTAGGTACTGTCTCATTCGCTGCGATGTTTACATGTCACACGGTCGAAGTTTTAGATTCACTAAATCCGTTGAAATTCAACGGGCAGTTCCGCTAGTATTTAATAAAATGGTATTTCGAAAAGTTTGGTTTCGTTCCGTTTACTACGGAATGTTTGCCACGAATTAAATCCACGTCGACGAAATAAATTCTGTTTGTAGACCACAAATATCTGTATAGCAGTGATATAAATTCAACTTGAAAGCTTACTCTTGTTTTAATTTTGCATGGGAAAATAATTTAGATGTGCGGAATCGATTATAAATAAATATGTGCGTAGAAAATTGACATGCGAAGAGACAGAAACTGTTAAAAATGAGTTAGTATAACATTGCGTTGGTGAAGATAATTTGAGATTAATTACCTTCATTGGGAATTTGAGAAAAATCGAGCATTTTCACCCTTATTGAATTTTTTCATTCCTTTAAAATTTGAATGTATTACCTTTACAATCTGGGAAAAATAAAAAAAGACGAATGTAGAATTAATTCGCGGCAAACATGAAAAATAGGATAATATCGGAGTGTCGGACGCAAATAAAGGTCGATTTTTCCCCTTGCACAGGAGATAACTCCCAGAAGTCACTTTGGGAGGGGGGGGATATTGATCAGCTTATCGAGGAGACAGTCGAAAACATTCCGCCCTCGTACACCCGTGAATGCACCGCCATGGAAAGAAAGTACTTTCTCCTAGAGGGGGAGAAGATATCCTCCTCTTCCCCGATCCTCCTTCCTCCCTCCCTCCCACCCCCTTCCCCCCCTCCTTCCCCTCTCACCCCCCTTCCCCTCTCTTTCCCCGCAAATTCGTCGAGAGGTCGGAGTACGGGACAATATTAGCCACTCGAGTCTGAAGCGTGGCGCCAAATATTGACTCTGCACAAAGTGGAACGGCGGAGAGAGAAAGAGGCAATGAATCTTGCAGAAAAAGGAAGAAAAAAATAAAAGCCGGCGGCTTTTGGGCGCTCAGTACTAAGCAAAGTAGAAAAAAAAGACCGGTGATGGCGAAGAAGAGATATAAAGAGGGGGTGATGACAGAGAGAGAGGGGTAAAGTGAGAGAAGAAAGAGGAGAGAGGGAAATAATAGTGATACAGAAACGGAAAATAGGGAGACAGAGAGAGAGAGTTCGTCCCGTACGATCCGAGGGGCTGTGTGCACAGCGCTCCTGATTATTTCATAAGGGAGGCGGGAAACCCACTCCTTTTCCCTCCCTTCTTTCATTTACAACCTCCCCCCCCCTCTATCTCTCTCTCTCTCTATCGCCAATTCTCCCTCGAAAGAGAGGGAGGGAAAAATTCTCCGGAAAAGACTTGTTGAAAAGTTCATTACTGAACTCCTTCGGTCGAATGCTTTCTCTTCTTTTAAGCAGGTTATCCATCCGTATCTATCCATCTCTTCCAAGAGTCCTCCTACCCTCTCTTTTTTTTTCTTTCTCTCTCTCTCATAATTATTTTAAAATCTCAAAATTTTGACGGAGGGAGAGAGAGAGATACAAAAAAGCATACTTTTTTTTGGGAACGGGAACCATATTGCAGGGGAAAAGGGAAGAGGAATCAAAAGTTTTCGAATAAGTAATTTCTAAGACATGGGAAGAAGACCAAGATGACTCGTCTTGATTTCGCGAAATTTTAAAATGTTTTTTCGAATAGCTTTTGTTTAAGAAAGTTTCGCTCCCGTATTTCGGAGAAATTCGTTTTGATAGAGTATCAAAACAATCGGTACAACATACATTGCACAAACTTTCTCAAATACTGATGCGCCTGGTCTCATTAGACCATTTCTTGAATAAAAACAACTCGCATTGCTACGAAAACAACAAAACTGATGAAAATGTTTCCCGAACGTAAATGGTATTAATATATTGATATCCTTAAATATGTGAAAAGCAAACTTTACAAATATTTATACCATACATAATTATAAAGTATTAAGTGAAACCTGAAATATTATGAGAAATCTGAAGACGCATAGGAGCTTAAGCATTGTTTACGGACGAAGATTGTTGAGAGAGAACTGGGGAGAGCTGGGCGTAAACCTCGATATACTATAATGTCGCTGGACGCCATATAGTAATTTTTGAGAAATATGGCTTATTCAGTATTTTTTTTAGTACCCCAAGCTATATAATATTGTTGAAGCCATTTTTGAACAAATCGACAAATTGTGAAAAATCTATAAGAATGAACTATCCTTCATTGTTGCGTTCACCTCTTCGATTACTCTATTCAATTTTTCTAAACTTCCAATTACATACGTAATTTTCATCCTTGAATAAGCCGTCACCCTAAACATGGTATTTCAAGGAGGGACAGAGAATTTAAAAAAATATGAAGTGAAAATTAATTAAGATTGAATTTCTTTTGTAATATCTGTGTGAGATTTATTCATTTTTAAAACACCTGTACCGTCGAGAGTCTGAAATCTGGAAACTTAGGTAAACAACCCATTTCCGCTTTTGAATATTACTGACGTTTTGTTTGCCACTATTAATTAACAGTTTGCAGTAAGATTTAAACCACGCGCATATGATTGTTGCCAATTTAGCTGTTCATAAGTAATATAATGGAACAAATCTTAAAATAAAACGATACTATTTACATTGATGTTATCCGTAATTAAAAAATTAATTTTTGTGAAAGTTATGCTGTTACAGTAGGTGGAAAACGAAGTTGAAGGTCTGGGAACAGAGGAACAGGCCCGCAGCGTATGAAAATATTTTATGAGAAAATCATAAACAAGTTAGGAAAGTGTACAACGTATCACAAAATAATGGGCACGTTTCGTACAATGGAGTATTAGAAAAAAATTATATATCTGTAAGTAAGGGAAATTGCGTTTTAAAGTTCTTTTCTTCATCATAAATAATCCGTTTTATTCCTATTTAATAATATTGCATGCACACGTAAGGAAATTAAACGTTTGTTTGGGAGATTGTTTATGTTAGCAACAATGAAGAAGTAACCATGCAAGAAAATTTGTTCAACTCGAATTAAGACATTTTTGTTTGATTTTATCGATAACGGCTACTCCTACGATAAAAATGTATAGGAAAAGAAATACTCATCTTTATCAGTTCTACAACTTTTATTTGAAAAATATTTTGATATGAGCAATAATTTACGAGATATGACGAAAATTTAATTTTTTGTCACCAGTAAAGTGATACCCCCGATTGGCCTACGTGATTCATTTTTGCGATTTTCTTATTATATTTGATTGTAAGCCCTTAATATCAAATTTCATGAAAATCCGTTGGGTAATCGCCCACTAGAGAGCATCGGCAGCGGACGTAACGATAGCCACGAAAAATCAAATGACATCGAAAAACACGGTTGGGAAATCGTGGATGGCGCATCAATTCTCGAAAGAGCGTAAAAAATCAGAAGAGACTGTGAGACCGTTAAAAGAGAAAAAAAATAATACGTACGTATCGGACGTCTGAAGGATCTTCAGATGTTATCTAAGGGTATAAGAGTAAATCAATCTGGATGTCTATGGGGCGAGACCAAGGACGCACGAGGGAAAGATGGAATAGAACAAGATAGAAAAAAGAGGTGCATAGAGGGAGGTGGATGGCGAGGAGAGAGAGAGGGAGAGAGAGAGAGGAAAAGAGAGGTCGAAATGGAGGGAAGAGAGGCGGACGGGAAGTCCTGTGAGATAGGGGACAGGCGGTGAAAGAGACTGAGTGGACTGCTAGGCGACCACTTCTTTTTTTTTTTTTTTTTGGAGTTAGACTGGGCGTGCAAGACGAGAAAATTGAATGAACACAGGACGGATAAGACATGGTAGAGGGAAAGGTGGGATGAGGAGAAGTGGGATCAGATAGAGGAGGTGGGAATGGGGTTCTTTTTCGGCAAACTCGGCTCTTCTGACGACAGCAACTAGATATACACCCTTTGAATCTGCGCGCTGAATGAGATTAACTCTTGGTGAGTCCCAATATGACCCCGCTGCGATGTTTTTTCTTTAATTTTACCGAAGAAATAATGATTCCCTACCGTCGTAATAGGAATATGAACATCTATTATTATAAAAAGCGTGGGATTCCTTCTTGTTTGTTTGTTTTCTCGTCTACACGCTTTCGCAGCCACTCTTTAAGATAATTTCCGAGTAGGTACGAGTTTGAAATTTGGCAAGAATGCACGAATGACGCATTAAAAGGCAAAGACGAAAAAAAAACCCGGCTCCAGGAAAGCATTTCTGTTTCCCGTAAGAAAACGCGTAAAATAAGACATTTCAATGTGCAGGCTTTCACTCTTTTGCAAATTAAAATTAGAAAAAATTGATCTACAAACAACGTACGTACCTACGGTCATCGTACGTGGACTGCTTTAAAGAAGAATGTAGTACAAGTTTTCTTATTGTTATCGTTGGCTTTACGCCTTTTGTTCGAAATTACTCATATTTAACGAATTTTGACCAAATGCCGCGCTTTTATCGATATGTTTCCTGGACATACGATAGAAATACGAAGCATTTCCGTAAGATGTATAGAGCAAGAGGGGGGGGGGAGAGGGAGAGGGAGTGGGAGGGAGGGAGTGGGAGAGGAGAGAGAGAGAGGAAGGGAGGGAGGGGTATAAGGCAACATAATTTTCTTTCTCGTCACACTGACGGGCATTTACGCTAAGTACTTAAGTATTGTAGATATTAAATAAAATAATAATATCCAATAAACTTTCAAGCTTCTCTGTGGTTATTATTAAAAAAAAACGCAACATTTCGAATTTAGTTTTATTTTAATATTTCTAAATATTTCTCATATTTTTTTAATTCTTGATCTTCCCGATACAAATTTTGTTGTTGTACATATTTCAATTTTTTCTATTTCGAAACATAATAATAACAATGATTAACCCAGGTAATAATAATATTGATAGTATAGTTAGCGTGAGGTCGGAGTAAATTAGAATTAGTAAAATCTATTATTATTTAGCGAGTAATGTACTATAGTAGTGTTCAGAGTCAGAATATACGTTGATTAGTTCCGATTGTAAAAACTACGCGTTGTGTCACATTGATCCCAAGCGCGTAATTAAGGGTTATGGTCGGCACACGAAATCCTAGGTAGAACATTAATTCATTACAACTGATTTAAATTTAAGGAGACGCGAGAAAATTTCCCAATTTAAAGATGATTTTGTCGATAAAATTTCTCGTTTCGGTGTCAATGACAGCCACTCACCTTCAGCCCTATTTTTTTTTTCGCAGAGGATGATTTCGTTTGTAATCGATTCGATTTGCATTCGAGCGTCCCGCATTTCGGTTCTTTTTTGTCTCTGGTTTCTCTCGTCACTTCGGTGTCGAGGAAAGAACTAAAGAATAGCAGTTTACTCCCTCCGAAAGGGGGAAACACGCGGTCGCTGGGAAACAACCGAATATCGAAATCTCCGGATCATAGTATAGCCTCCCTTTCGACATCCCAGGAAGGAATGAAAGGGGAGGAGGGGGGGGGGGAGAATCACCTCTCTCCCTCCCTCTCTCCCCTTTCTACTCCCTCGCTCGCTCGCCTAAAGCTGTAAACAGGAGATGGAGAACGCAGATAGGAGAGCCTCCTCGAATAGACGTCGTCGCCTCCTCGTGGGGCGTTAAAAGGAAGAGACGCCGGTGAAATATTGTTTGTTGTTCGCAACCTTGTGTGTGTTTCCGGTATATGACCCTCCATATACTAGCTCCTCCTATCTTCTTTCCCCTTCCGGTCCGTGAGAGAGGGTGTGCGCGACCTTCCGGTGACCTTGAACCCGACCTTAAGTAAATTGAGGAAAGTGCTATAGTGCATATATCCCTTTTTCGCTCTCCTTGCTGATTGGTCACGTGATCGATAATCGCACTCTGACCGAAAATTGTTGGCTCCCCGCTGTGATCGATTTTCCCCAAATAACTCGAAAAATTAGAATCGATATTTACTCGTTCTATAAAATTTACGATGCCCAGATAGGATTATCCTGATTTTGTATACTACCGTTGTAGCAAGTTGCCATTTATTCTCTTTTAATATCTGATAATTCCAACAGTGTGGAAACGGTCATATATTAGAAGCAAAGTAAAATTCGTAAACTACCTTAATAATGAAAACAACTATTCTTGTAAACTGTATACGGTTAGGTGGAAGAAGAGGCTGTGTAGCCTCAACCTCGCCGTTAAAAGTTTAAATAAATGAATACACAAATAAAAATAGATACTAATTAGACGGAAAATACACAATATATGTAGCAGCCGTAGATAAAACCAAAGATTTGATATTAAGGAATCTTCGGAACATGGATACGTTTCTCAAAACAATAAATGTAAATGTGAATGTCTAAAAAAGCGGAGAATACTTCTTATTTTGCATTCATTTAACATATTGTATGACTCACATTACTTATGACTAATATTCATAAGTAATATTTAGAATTTAAAAAATATTCTAAAGGAAGAAAGAATGAATTTGCCGCACCATACGAGGAAGGATTTACCTATGGGTACCGAGAAAGTATTCTCCAACGATTTTTGTACGAAAAAATCTCGCCCAACGTGGGGCTCGAACCCACGACCCTGAGATTAAGAGTCTCATGCTCTACCGACTGAGCTAGCCGGGCTCACGGATTATACGCGATACAATTTACATTTTCAATAAATTTTTTAGAAACATCCAATTTAATGATTCTCCAAAATGTAATAAATCGTTTCTTAGAAAACATTGGATTGACGCTTTCTTTTTACGAATAAAATGCTCTCTTTCTACTTAATATGTTCCATGCATTGGCGCATGGATACGCCTCATGCATTCCATTGTCAAAGCAGTATATGCTATAGAGTTGGAAGCTGCGTTATTGGGTCACCATTCTGCACAAATTCCGAACAGTATCGGCTCGCGTCGCCATATGGAACAATGGAACAATAAAGACGGAAGGGGAGGAGGGGGAGAGGGGGGGGCGGGAGGGAGTGTTCCGTACGTTCCGAAGTTTGCACCCAAGAGAGCGGAAAAGCGTTTCTTCTGACAGAAATCCGATTCCGTCGACAGAAACCGGCGGTTTTTTGTCGCAGGTGGTTGCCAATTTCTGCAACAATGTTGCGGCAGATTGAAATTTACGATTCAACGGACATAAAGTTCCCTCTACAGATTCGCTTTAAAAAAAAAGAACTTTTCTTTATATCGAAAGGATCTGTTCCTTTCATAAGGTTCTTTCAAAACCAGTAAAACTAATTGACATAAGTCATGTTGTAAGGATATAAGATGATGTCCAAAATTTTTGCTGGCAGAGAACCGGAAGCTGCCTGTATCAAATGTCAAACTTCATTATTTTTTATCGTTCGTGAACAAAGCAATCTGCGACGCTGAATTTTGCAGAATGCACCAAGTGCCTTCCCTGAAAGCCATCAAAGGACAACACAACGCGTAACATGCTGCGGAAAAATTACTATGGTAACGTAAACAAGACTTTTACTTAAAATGTTCCACAAGGTTTCGGTGTTCAATATGTATGTACTCTCAACGTAGTTCTTTACCTCACAAAAACAGAAGTTTTATTATAGTCTAACCGGCAGTTGCAAGAATCCTAATGACGATGTACCTACATTCTGTCTCCAATTTTCGAACGACGCAATCCACCATATATTCATTTGATATGGATCAGACTTACATAGCCATTCCTTATTGTTTTTATTTATACTCTGCTCGTTTCCTCGATTTTTTCAATTTCAAAAATCGATAGTCGCTGTATATATTTAAAGCGTATCAATTACCGAAAGCTTTCGATTTGCGGCCCATTAGTAGAGAAGAAATATGTGGAAGAAGGGTCGGGTTGAGGATGGATGAGATTAGAATTTACTAAAAAGGAGAGAATATTAGGTGTCAGGTGTCAAAATGACTGTGACCAGAGTTTACGTTAATGGGATAATCCGAAGAAAATGCAGCCTCTCAGACGAATTGTCCCAAAAATACCTGTGTTGTTTAGAATCAGGAGTCCCAAAACTAGGTTCCATAAGATTAATTTCGAAGCCTTTGGAATCATTATGATTTCCTCGAAGCATAACTATCAGCAGCTTATATTAAAGTTTTAAGGAATCATGATTTGTATATTATCGTATCCTTTGATTCGGAAGGTGAAATTTTTACATTTTTGTATTTCAGTTCATGAATGACTAAAATTATCTAACCCATCAAATTTATATTAAAACGCGATCCCTGTATCGTAACACCGCATTTTACCCGCCTACATATTATCAATTATGCAAAAACCTTTTTAATAATTTATTGATTCCTGTATAAAATACCTCGCCAATATTTGTTTCCCTCCACAGGGCCAACAAATTAATAAATCAGTTGATGAATAAAATAAAATGGAATTGAACGTGCGCCGGTCGTTAAAGTCAAATCAGATATCAGAGAGGGATGTAAAACAGGTGACATACGGTATTGAAAATCGCGGAGCGAGTGGAAGCGCTTCTGATGAGATTGTAACGGCCACAAGAGGCGCCGCCGCGGGGGGATTCTTGGCTGTTCAAACACACCGATATATTTGATAATTCGAAGCGCAGTAACGGACAAATCCGATAGACAACCTTTCGATAAGCGGTAGTGGTAATGTACTAGTGGTTCGAAAACGCCGAGCTAGCGGTCAGCGGCTACGAATAGAACAGCGCTTCTTTATGGGGAGAGGGGGGACAACCATACAGTCGGACTTTTGATGAAAACTACTTCGCGTTAGAAATTAAAATTAATGCGAACGCTACACTCACCTCCGAGTGCGGTGTTCTTCTTTGGGATGCTGTTTGGACTTTCATTTGTTTAGCGAGTAGGAATTTATCATTCTTGCATAACTATAAAAGGACATTAATTTCCTTTACCGAAATTAACTATTCCAGCAGAAGAAAAGGCGTAGGATTCGTTACTTTCGTACGAAGACTAAAATATACGTGTGATATTTCGCATAGGGTTTTCATCGCTCATATAAAACATAGGACGCGTATTACGCGACCAAATGTTTATAAGAATCGGAGACAAATGGATTATTTTATGAGTCGTAATTATTTGCAGTAATCATCCACCAAGTGCGACGGTCTAGGATGGTTGCCTGGCTTTCTGGAACCGAAAGGAAAAGTTGGGTGATTAAACGAACGCGTGGAAATTCTCCAAGAGGGAGGAAGAGAAACTTTCGCGACGCATAATTTAATTCTTCAAGAAACGGGTATCTCAGGCGGTTTTCGCACTAAAGAACCCCGAGTCAACCATCCTTCAAGACCCTTTTATACGGATCGCATGCTCTTAAAAATAAGAAGGGTAGCCACCTTCGCCGGTGGAAGCGAATGCCGTATTCTAAATTTATGATGCGAGACAGACGCGAATGTTAATTTTGGGAAATGTTTGTGCAGCAAAAGAATCAACTTTTTGCTTATCTTGTAAGAAAGTTCTCGTAAATTTTCGATGAGTTATTGGTTTTCTTCGAAAACTGGATTCCGCTCGCAAAACGAGGTTTAATCAACAAGAATCATTCTTAATCCTCGGATATTCAGATTTGAGAAATATGGAAAATGCGAACTATTGCAAAAAAATACAATTCGGCGGTAATAACGACTTCACTAGTAATAGAAAGGTGGCAAAGAAAGAAAACGACGAGAATTCAGATGATTGGGTCTGAATAAATCCACCCTTTGGGAGAATTTAAAAAAGAACTAGCTGCTCATTCAGCTCCGAACCCGGAGCTGTGTTAGCAGCCAATAGATCTCTGTGAGACTGCAGATAAACTTTATTCTTTCCTTCATAGAACCATCCAAGTCTCAAGTTCGTAACGTGTTTCTAAGTATTTTTAAAATTCAAATGAAAAATAAGCTGCACTCATCCCTATGTTACTTCATAGATATCTATAGATAGACTATATATAGTATACTTCTGTTGTGGAATTGATAAGAAGGATGTGAAGCACGCCTATCCTTTTTTTGCGTGGCCTAAAACGCATCAGAATGGAGGAGGCTGTATGTCACGTCGAAAGCCAGAAGATGCGATTTTGATAAACACCCGTCAGTCTCTTCGGTGACACCTGCGTGTCGCGGTGATGGAGGTCGCTCGCGGAAATTAATTAATTAAGGATAGGTTCGCGACCTCTCCCTCCAAGTGACCCGTATTTTAGACCAACATTGGCCGCACCGCGCCTCTTCTAAAATGACGCGCCCGCATACGTGGCTGTTGCACCTGTGCGCAATGATTCATACCTCCGGCGTCCGCAGAGACAGTTGGGTGTGCGACTCTAGCTGGAGCGATATATCTCATTTACGGTGCATCAGACAGCCTCTTTGAAAATACGATTGTCATAGATCTTGCACCTAAGTCAAAAGTTTCCTTAAAAAATTAATAAATGGAATTCATTTAAGTTTAACCGATCAAGTTTCTATTAATATTTTAATTTTTATTGACTGATAGATTTTTTAAATTTTGTTTCATCTGTTAGTTATAATCGTTTTTTCGTTATTTATTATAGATGTGAAACTTTATGGAGTAAATATCACACTGATGAGGACGAATATCAATCTATTTATGCATGTATCTGTTTATTTAGAAAACATTTATCATGTAATAATAACATTATTGGCCAACTACTGTTAGTTAACTTTCCATTGAGTGAAATTCACAACTCATACATTTTTAAATGGAATGACTGCCTCGAAACATTGCCACGGGTTACGGGGATAAACATTAAACATGGCACTGGATGACGGATTGAGCTTCTCTCCTACGGTTTTTTTAAAAATGGAGAATGGAGTTTTCACGAAATGGAAATGGACGTCGCAATTGCGATCAATCGATTCAGAGGACGACAAAGAGACGCATCACACGCGTCCTGTGTTCGATCGAATGCACACTTCCGTCACGAACCGCGCTTCCTCTCTCAACATGTTCATTTCGAGTTCTTCGAAAACTCCCAACCGCTTTGCATACAGACTGAAAATGCCATCGCGGAACATCTAAGAGCTTCCGTTGCTGAGTGACACTTTGTATAGCACTTTATTCATCCTAAATCGTAGAAACAAGAGAATACAAAATGTTTCGAATCTATAATAATATGTATATAGACGCTTCCACTTGGAAAGCTTCGAAATGTGGACATGGAGAAGAATGCTGAAGATAAAATGGACAAATAGGGTGAAAAGTGAGGAACTACTACGAAGAATAGGAGAGAAGCGAACGATTATACAGACTATCAGAAAGAGGAAGGCGAACTGGATTGGGCATTACCTGAGGAGAGAGTGCATGACTAAAGAAGTGCTAGAAGGAAAACTGGATGGAAAAAGAGAAAGAGGTAGGAAAAGGTTTCAGCTGATAGACGACTTGAAAGGGAAAGACATGAAGACATGAAGAAAACTGCGGAAAATAGGAGTATATGGAGAACCAAGTTTAACCATGAATAATCACGGACCTGTCAACGGACAGACTACCTATGATGAGACGCTTCTTACATAGGATATAAGATACAGGAGAATACAAATTACGGGGCACTTCCAGATGTGCTAGAAACTTGAAAGGTAGGTCTTGTGGCAAAACCGACCAGAAAAATCTAAAATTACCAAAATGATTATATTCTTGTCCTTGAAAAAATTCTAAAATTTAAACAAACATTTCATTGTTTAGGTATTTTTAAATGTGCTACAATGCTGAATTTTTTTCTAACGGTAGAATTCGCTAAATAATGAAAACGGGATTATAAAAATTTTAATGTTTATTTATTTGGCCGTTAAAAATTCATAAATGTTAAACAAACTGACTAATGTTTATGTGCTTTCGTTCAAGCTGGGGAGCTGAATACTTTCAGAAAGTTAGAGAATGGTGTTTCAGCGGCAATTAACATTGAAAATTACATTGAAGTACATTTCTGTGGCTGTTAAAAATTAATAAATGTTAAACAATTAAATATATAAATGCATTTCTAGAGGTACTACGTCAATGACATTTGGCAGAAATGTGTGTTATTTGTAACAAATGATTAAAAAAATAAATAAAATTCTTATAATTATAAATTTTAGGGGTTGCTTTTTCCCCAATACTGCCCAAGGAGAAAAGCCCGTAAATCGGTGTAGAGGTGCAAACTTTTGCGTTTAAAAATTATTTGTCGGCTCTTACTCTGTATATTAAAGTGAGATGCAGAATGAAAGCACCTATTACTAGTATATATGAAATACGCTACGCGTGCATATAATTGTTACTTAATTAAAATTGTATTATAAGTCTTATCTGAAAAGTTATAAAGGTCAGCGACCTACTTCATCTTGTCGCAAATTCCTCACTTCCTCCCGATCCGTCGCCATATTTTACGATCTACTGATAACACCATTAATCCCCGAACGATTAAGATCTTTATTACAATGGGTAACGAATTAAAGATGAATCCTGGGAACGTACTCCATTCGCTGGTCCACCCATCGGCGAAAGAATACTTTGCTACGCCTCACTCTCTCGCATTTTATTTTTTAATGTGTGTAAATTTATCCTGACGGAATTTTTTTGTAATTTAATGCAGTCAACATCTCGGGAAAATGTAGCGAACCGAACGGCAAAAATTGAAAATTCTATTAATATGTAGTTCGCACTCGAGGCAGCAATCTGCTAACTTGACTTCGGGACACGTGAAATGCGAGGCTTATCGGATCAACCGAATGTCCGTGGAGCTCTATGGCATGCTGCAGCGATGATCAATCGCTGTTGAGGATTACACATGCCTAGAACAGTTATCTCTCTCTCTCTCTTACCAGCCGGTGTCCTCGAGAGAGATGGAGAGAGACATACGATGCGTCTGATTTTAATCTCTTGTTAACGTCCGTTCAGAAGTGCGACTCTATAATATTTTGCCATCAACTAGTCGCCATAATTTTAACTACATTTTTATGATAATTTTACTGATAATCGACGGTTTCTGTGCAAAAGAAGTTCGTATTGAAATACCACTAAATTCTTTATTTTTTCTTGTTTTGTATTCATGTATTATGTAGTTTTATAGTTAATTATTTATAAGAAAATAGAGAATTCAATTAAATCCTTACCTAATATTCTTATTACCGTTTAAAATGACACATTTGACCGGAAAGGTTGTTGCTTTGACACTTCAAACAGTTTTAATGACTTGTTTATTTATAAAAATAAAGTGCAAAAGATAAAAAATAACCATATGACACCCTAAAACTCAAAGTACTGTACTCTGAAATGCGGTCAACCCATCAATGCATTAGAAAGCAAAGCACAGGCCATCGTAAAAACAAATTACAGTCGCAGGATTCCCTCTATACACGCCGACATCGAATTTAGATTGCAGATTCGTGCGCAAACAGAGCCAGAAATGGACGATACCAATCAATTAATCATAAAATTAACGACCCATTTATCACAAACGGATGAAATTGTTAACGTGCAGAAGGGATGAAAGAGAGATAGAGAGTAACCTTGTTTTGACGAATTCCTGATGAGGCCGACATCCTCATCATTATGAACGCAATCTTCGGAGGGAGAGAGAGAGGAAAAAAACATACTAGACAATATTGCTTCCCTCTCGCCTCTTCCAAAATCTGGCACGGATAGACGACGCGGATGACAACGAAAATAGGGAGGGATAGGACGAGGTTGGAGGAAGGGGAGAGGGAGGGAGGGGGTGTGTGTGGAAGGGGGAGGGCGTCGCTAACATGGGTAATCCCAGACCTGTCAATCACCCTTCTAGACTACAACATATGCCCGCGTAGAGGCGCGATCATTTTCGGCTCCACCGGAGGCAGCAACCCCAGTTCCCTCCATCCGTTCCACCCCCCCTCCCTCTCCCACTCCCTCCCCCCTCACTCCCTTTCGGTGCTAGATTCCAGGACCCTTCGGAGTGGGACACGCCCTCGCATCACACGCGCACCCTCTCGCCGGGCAGCGTCTAAACTATTAAAAGGGGGGGAGGGAGGAAAGAGGGAGTGAGGGGGATTCAAGGGGGGAGTGACAATGAGGCCACCGCGTATTGCGGGACGGTGGGTGGGGGATGGGGAGGGAGAGGAGGAGGTGGGGGGGGGGGGAGGGAGGGAGGGAGACCCTAGCGATGTTCCAGACGATCAGACAGACGGCGGAGAGAGAGACTTGATGGAACCGCCATGAGGGACGTGCGTGCGTGCGTCTGCGTATGTGCCTCGCTTCTTCAATGGCGACGGACAAAAAAGGGAAAGAGAGAGAGAGAGGCAATGAGGAGGGAAGAGAATGGGAGAGAGGGAGCCGATAAACAGATAGCTATATAGATATTCTTCTCTATTTCAGCGAGTTTCAGTCTACATCCGTCGTTTATAAGGAACACATCACAGCAGGAAATATGGAAATGAAAAAAATAAGGAAATACGTGAGATACAAAAATGAGGTTGATTAATATACTGTGAATTCAGGAACAATATCTGCAGATGAAGAACTCCGACAGAAGATTGGATGTTAGGGAAAAACCTACGAAATCACAGCACGTGTAAAAGATCGTTGAGAACACGGATGGACATGTACACGCGTGATGGCATGGGCTGGTATAAAGTAGGTGAAGCAAATAGAGAGGAGTAATGCTACCATTTTGGAGACAGAGAGGCAATGGAGGAGAAAAAGGATGGCTAAAAGATAGAGAGAGAGAGAGACGGTTGTAGTAAAAGTGGTCACCCTTATTCTCTTTTTCGGAGGAACTCCCCCCCCAAAAAAAAGAAAAAATAAAGCTTCTAAGAGATGGAGGAGGGAATTAGGGGGATAGGAGAAGGAGGGAGAGAGAGAGAGAGAGGGAAGGGAGGGAAAACTGCTTGACCCACGTGACCAGGCCTTGTCTGAGGCCACGATCAATAGATGGCGAGAGAGAGAGGCGGCGCGCGTGTGTATGTGTGTGTGAAGGGTTGAGGGGGGGAGAGGTTGAGAGAGAGGAGTAGAGTAGGAGGAGAGCGGGTTTACGAGAAAAGGGGAGAGAGGGTAAGGGAGCGAAGAAGGAGTGGGGATTTTGCAGGAGTTCCCTGAAAGGGAGGAGATGAAAAGGAAAAAAAAATCCTATCCGACCACGTGGCGTGCGTGTGAATCCCTTGGAGTTGCGGATGGAGGAGGAACTGCGAGGGAGGGCTTCTTACATTTTCAGAACATTTGTCGGAGGGGGAGAGGAGGGAAAATGAGGAGGGGAAAGGGGGTGAGGGGGAAAGGGGGTGGAGGGGAAGGGAGCGGCACGACTCCTCGGCGTGTTACAGGTGCGGAATGAATAAAAGAAAATAAAACGCCCTTAGGCTGCGGGACCGCTCGCTAATGAAGCCCATATGTGTCCCGCAAAAATGTTTATGCAGCGCGGCGCTCAGAGCGGAGGCGAAGAATTGCATTTGTGAATTCGGAAAAGTGGCGATTTCCGGCGAATGAAGGGCCATAACTATCCTCCGTGTCCGTCCGCTGCGGAATGGCCCCGTACCACTCATCTCGACCGCCTTGTGAGTTTTTATATACTATGACGCAATAGAAGCTCGATCGATCTATTGTAATGGGGAGGTAAACGTTAAAGAATAAGAATAATATAAACTAAATATTGAAAAATATCTATATAAACTAATATAAAAGACTGTGTCACTTTGTGTGTAATGCTTTTTGAAGCTTAATATCTCGCAAACGGCTGAACCGAATTTGATGAAATTTTCAGGATTGCATTGTGATATAATAACAAAACGTATTAATGTATCAAAACTGAGACCCAGGTTGGACTCCAGGGGATAATTTCCATTTCCAATAAGATAACTTTTCGTCGCGCAGGCTTTCATTCTTTTTTAGATTAAAATTAGAAAGAATTGACCTACGAACTTTGGATGTTAATCATTTTAAAGAAAACATTATAAAGGTTCTTATTTTGTTCGTCTTTTTCCGCCTACAGTTCAAAATCGCTCAAATTAAACGTTTAATTTACACAGTTTGAGGAAATCTAGCCATTTTAAGGGGATGTTACCAATTCCATTGTTAGACCTCGATATCATGTTGTTATTTCTATCCTTATGGGTGTAAACGTGCTTTGATTGCTTTTAATACTAGAGAGGGAGGGAGGGGACAAAGGGAGGGTGAGAGAGGGAAGGAGAGGGAAGGAGAGGGAGGTAGAGGAAGGGAGAGGGAAAGGAGAGAGGGGAAGAGAGTGGGAGAGAGGAAATGAAGGAGAGGGAAATGATTTTCAATACAATTTATGTTTCTGATGCCAATTTGATACTTAATAATATCCATACCGTGGATAATTCTGGCCGATAACGACAGTTACTGAATCAAACAATAGAACGATGAATAAATCAACAAACTTAAATAGGGCAAAAAAGACTACGGTAGTCAACCTTATTAAATTACTTGTCGAATCTTTGACCTTATGCCCAAGTACAGCCTGCATAACAGTTATGAATATAAATAGTTACTATTCACAAACAAAGCAAAGTTACAATATACTGCTTCGCATAACATCGATATAGAGAATGATGTATAATAACTGTAATTTAATACATCTTGTGAATCCGACCAAATCATTACAATTTTACAAGACTTTCCACAATATAAAATGATCTAAAAGTAAAACATTTTCCACCAGAAAATAAAAAAACTGGATAAGGCGAACATCATGTAATCTGAAGATAAGACTTGCTCATCTTTTTGGAAGCTGACCTTTTTCTTTCTGCTTCCGAATGCAAAGAATTTTTGCTGCAATCGACCACACTTCGTAAACTCAAATCTTCCATCGAGTTTTCAAATTAATCCTAAAAATGTATTGACGAAAATATTAGGCGTTAGTTCAAGGCGTAAATTATTACCACTGCCACGAAGTATCTCTTTTCCCGCGAATTCTGGAACCGAGGTAGTGCATAACCATTTAAAATCCACGATCGGCGCAGTCATTCTTAAAATCCAAGTCTTTTCTTATATATTCTGTCCAGTTGAATCTATTTAGCTTTCCTCGTGGGTCCTGGCCCTCCGGGGAAAGCCAGAGGCGGAATGGGACAACTGGCCACGGCCGACTGACCGCGGCCGACTGGCCGCGAGACAACTGGCCGCGGGGCCAACTCGCCGCGAGACAACTGGCCGCGGGGCCAACTGGCCGCGAATAAGTTTCTCGAAAATGGTCTGCGATTACTGAAATACTGTGCAATGGTTGTTAACCCGATGACATTGCAATATATATATCTCTTCTCCACAGTCAACTGGTTACTTCAGAAACAACCAAAAAATCACTCTAACAAAAATACTCAACCCGTCTTTTGAACCAATAGCTAAAATGAGAAATTTTTGTAGTTTAATTACATCGGCAGAATGAATAGGCGAGGACATGGTCGACGTCCTCCCATTTTTCCTCGTGAAATGTGGAATTTGTACAACCGTGTACTGAATGGAGAGAATCGGACAAACAACTATGCAGAGGCCGTCCACAGACGTCTCCAAACTGAACTGGGGATGGATCACCCTAACATCTGGAAATTTATCGACGGATTAAGTAAAGTTCAGCGTTGTAGAGGTTTTTATTATGAGCAGTTAATTGCAGGACAAAATCCTCCCGTAAAATTGAAAAAGTATAGAGCTGAGGATGCTAGAATTTTAGCAATTGTTGCAGATTAGGGAAATAGAGACAAAATCGAATATTTAAGGGGTATTGCTCATAATTTTGAAATGGACGCCTAACATTTTTTTATTATCTGTATTACGATATTACCTATATTTTAATTTTTTCTATATTATTATTAATTCCTACGTTTTGATATTTTATAATAAATTTCATTGATATGTAACCTTGCCTTTGCTATTTTTATTTTCTGCCGCAGTCTATTATTCATACTTTTTTCACATGTAATGAACAAAAAACTTACCAAATGTTACAAATAATTATAATGTTTTGTAATCAATTTCTATTCTCATATTTTGTACAATATTGTTTGTAATTTTAATAATAATTAAATAAACCCATTTCAATGGTATCGGGTTCACAACCATTGCACAGTATTTCATTAATCGCAGACCATTTTCGAGAAACTTATTCGCGGCCAGTGGTCTCGCGGCCAGTTGACCCCGCGGCCAGTTGTGTCGCGGCCAGTCGGTCGCGGCCAGCCGGTCGTGGCCAGTCGGCCGTGGCCAGTTGTCCTAGACCGGCCAGAGGTGCGGCAAAAGCAGCATCGTCGCAGCGTTCGTCTTCCAGCTCCCCTGAACGGGGTGCTATGGTTTCCCAGGCACAAATGCAGGAAATCATAACTCAGACCACCCAGACAGTCATCACAGCCCTCCTGCAGGCAAATATCAGTCCACGGCAGAACGTCTCCTCGACTCCGCCGCGGCAGCTCTTCGTTCCGGAACAACCACCGGATTTTCCTTCTCTTCTTCCGTCACCGCAGCTGGGGGCGATGGCCACACCTGAGCCCGTAAAAGTTTACGCCATCGCCAAAGAGTCGAAGAATGCAGTGGAATCAGGCAAGTTACAAGGCCGTGACGGGCAGCGCGTCCTCCGGCTGCGAGGAGGGGCCTCGCCGCGGCCCGGAAATGAAGAGGAAGAGAGACAGTGCGTGGAAGCTAGTCGGGGGAAGACACCGCTCCGGGATCCCCTTCCTCTTCAGCCGGCCACGAGCTGACGGGGATCACCAGGACGAGCCTGCCCAGAAGATGACGATGAAGGAGACGACAAAGAGTAGTTGCTGAGATTCCTACAAGAGGAGATGCAACTCGACGAGCTCGACCTTGCCGAACTTCCTCCTACGCCGTGTCTTCCCCGGCTTACGCTCCTGCAGGAAATTCCAGTACCGCCCGTGCGTGAACTTGTGTCGGGAGAACCGACCGCAGTTCTTCCTCCTCCGATGATCGATGATCGCCGAACACCACTTCCTGTTAACTTCTATTCGATTCTTCTTCCGGATATCACGACGCCGGAACGCCAAGGAACAGGGACACCAGCCGAAATACGAGTAGAGATGATCCACCCGTTTGAGTATCGCTCGCACTGGGCAACGGACATCAGCTGCGACGGGATATACCTTCCTAAGCATCGGGACACCCCTTCGGTATTTACCCAAACTCCACATTCTTTAGCTTTAGAAGAATTGTCATTTTCCATGTTATCTTCTGACATTATTTCTCGGCGACGGCCAGTCTCCGTATTTCGCAGGTTTTTAATTCCGAAATCAGACAGTTCCTCCCGCTTCATTCATATTTCTCCTTGGACGGGATGCTATAACTGTCCCAAGATTTCTCTTTATACGGCAGCCCATGCAATTGCGACCATCCCCTCAGAATCTTGGTTGATTAAAATTGATCTAAAACACGGTTTCTTTCAGTTATCACTTACCGAGTCCTCCTCAACGCACTACTGTATTTACGCGAACAACAGTTACTACTGCATGAATAGGTTGCCAATGGGGCATATGGCCCCTTATATCATGCAGAGGTGGACGAAATATGTAGGCAGGGAGATAATGTTTCGTTTTCCTGTTCGTTTTATTCCATATCTAGATGACTGGCCTGTATATGGGCCAAATATAAATGTTGAAGAAATTTTGTGGTTTGTGGAAAACACTTTGGAAATAACTTTGAATAAAGTGAAATCGGTCTTGATACCAACTGGACAATTGGTATATTTAGGAGTGCACACTGATACAGTGAATAATTCATTTCGTTTTACAAATGAATCAGTGGATCGTGTTCATCGCATAGTAAATTTAATACCGTATATGTGAACCTCGCGATTTACAAAGAATTGCGGGTTATTTGTCTTGGGTACTTTATACGTCTGGGTTACCATTGTTTTTGATAAGATATGTTTTTTCTAGGAATAATTCATGGTTAAAGTTTTTGGTTAAAAATATAAACCTTGCAGCCCCATTTAGGTTAGGTTTTCGGGAGCGTTCTCTTTATGTTTTTTTCGGACGCAACCGAAAACACCTTAGAATATGTAATTCAAAGCCGGAATATTGTTAAATCTTTTTTTATACACCGGCGTTTACCTATTTTATTGACGGAAGGTTTGGCATGCGGCAATTGAGTTGTGTAACCAGGAAAATATACCAACAAATGTGAATCTTTTTGTAGACAATTAAACTGTCATGTACTCCGACCAAAAAGGAAAGGGACATATTTTTAGTTATAATATTATACGGAAATTGTACCTTTCTGTTATATTAAAGAACCGAGATCATAGAATCTCTTGGTGCTACGTCCCCTCCGAAGCCAAGAGAGAATGGAATGGAAGAGAACAAAATAAAAAATAACACTCCAAGCGTAAATACTTCACAACCCTTTTATCAAGCGACAGTAAAGTTTACTATCCATTACGAGGCCAAAAACAGTTTACAGAAAATACTCAAGTTTCTCCGACCTGGAAGAAAAAATAACGTTTTTATCGTAAAAGCTCTTAAAAGAAAGTCGAGCTACAGCAGCATGTGTTGCAGGGTGAAATGAAATTAGTTCTTAAAAACTAGATGTAGAGGGCAGCGAGGTCTGACTATGCGCGAATGGGAAAAGGGTATTCCCTCTGGAGGCGTTGAACGAGAACGCTCTCATGAATAAAAGCCGAGGGTTCGGATTGATCGCGCGGAATGGAATGTTATAGATCTCATCCTTTTCTTCCTCACATTCCTCCTCCCTCTCTCCTTCTCTCTCTCTCTCTCCTTCTCTCTCTCGATTGGATGGAGGAAGGAGGGTCGACGGGGTGAAATGAGACCATTTTTATCATTCCACGGCCAACGATTTCCGAGACGTAGACCTCGCGGTTCTCCTTAGATAGACGCTTAGTCACAGGAATAGGATCCGTCCGAAAACGTCAAATGGGCAAAGGCGTTTTGCTTTGCTGTAGCATCTCTAGAACTCCCATACAAGAGATAAACCATTTATTATTATTGTCATTGGCAAGCGGAATGGATGAAATTCTACTAATCTACCTCGGAATTTTGAAATTGGGTCAATTACAACGAAGCCGATATCTAAGGGCAGAAGAAAAGCTATTTCCGAAGGCACATGAGTAATTATTCAAATTAATGAATTATTATAGCTGAAATAATGGCCAATCCGACCGTTTTAAATAACGTAAGGGACAGAAGGGGTTAACTTGGAATTGAATGTAAAATCTTTCTTGTCCTATGCGCTTTTGAAACTTTAGTTTCGTTTATCCTTTTTACAATATTTTTCCGACAACTTATGAAATAAATGATAATGATGTCAAGTATATTTTCATTCGAGCGCTTTGCGATTATCTTATAACAAAGGTTTATTCGTTTAGTTGCACGAACGAGAGAATTCAATTGTAATCTCTTCAGTAGTGACCTAAGACAAAATAATTCCTTTTAAATTTAAAATGAAAAAATAGCTCAATTCCTGGTCATAATTCAACTCAAAGAATCATAAATATTAAGAAGAATAGGTAAAAGTTCAATGAAGTAACATAAATTTCTTGACGATTTCATTACGATCTGAAAATACACTTAGCAGTAAAATATACTAATAATCATCCTGCAGAAGCTTAATCTGAAGTGTTCCTACGTTTCAAAGAATTGGGTCCACCGAGCCATTACTATAAAATTGTAAAGCCATTATCATATAAATCACTATCATTAACAACTTATCGCACGTTTTCAAGCAATCGACTGATTGTGAGTACCATATTAGATGGATGTAAACCCTAGGTTGGTCATGGCATGACTATTCCCGGTACATCTCAGAGGAATAAGATAATTGTAGTGGGTGCCTCAGACAAATATTCGTTCTCTTTATTGCCACCGAATGTTATTTTAGCGCGTTTTAAAAAACGCGTTTATAGTTTCACTTTGGCTTCTGTCTGTTCGTCTGCGAACTCGATTAAATTGAAATTGTGTATGAAAGCGTACAAAAATAGAGAGATTAAACTTAAAGTACAGATTTCTCTAATGCTGTCATTTGTTTTTCATTAGATTTGAGTTTTTTTTATATACAGCGTCGGAGGGAGATATCTGCGAAGGTTTAAAATATAGAAACCTGAAATTTTGAGAATACATTTCCACATCGATGTCACTTAAACTAACGAGGCTCAAGTGAGGGAATATGCGGCGGTATGACCACACAGAAAATAAGATAAGCTAAATGTAGGCATATAACAGGTGATCAAATTCTAAATTCTGCTTAGCTCGTCAATTAGCATATAGGGAGAGATATTCATAGCGAAATGAAACGAAAAATACTACCGAATTTAAGAATAGAAGAATAAAACGCGCTAATTTTATCCAAGTTTGCGGATAACACTTTGCTTTTATTAACGAAGAAAAATAACGTAGTTAAATTACACAATTTGGAATAAGTTATTTTTATTCGTTAATATGATTATCAATTACCACAACGTTCAGCCAAATTCCTTGGAATTTACTTTACTTTTATGTAGAATAATATCAACATTTTCATGGAAAGCTTTATGGATTTAGTACTATAAAATCCTAGTCTATATACATACATACATACATACATACATACATACATACATACATACATACATACATACATACATACATACATACATACATACATACATACATACATACATACATACATACATACATACATACATACATACATATATATATATCAAGTAATGAATAAACGGTCAAGGATTTAAAATAAATAAAGAACAAGTAATTCGCCATATTGTAGAAATTAACTCGTTCGCGATTTGCTTTTTATTTTCGCGGAGCACATAATGGGCGAGGCAGACATTTTTACGGGCGCAAGAGATTTTCGGTAGCAGTAGCTGGACTCGTAGGGTTTAAAATTGAACGGCGGTTGGACGTGAGAAATCGCCGCTGGTTGGAATTCTTGCGTCTTTTTGGATACAACACACGTCGCCCATTAAATGCGAGAGGAAAATTTATAGGACAGAAAAATCTTGTTGAAATACGAAGGGATCACTGTCGGAAATCCGGCACGTGCTGGAAATACAGAGAAATTCGCTTAATCTCGCCGTTTACCTTTTTCCAAAGAATACGCGAGACTCTTAAACCGTTCCTAAATTACGCCCAAGGCCAATTTATATTTTCCAAGTTTAATTTAAAGCATAAAAGGCAGATATAAATAGAGGATAAATCAGTCCGTACCGAAATGCAAATCGCTAAGTAAAAAAAAAGGATGGAGCAAAGGGCGGATTTTATTAGGCTTTGTTATGCCTTTTCGCCAATTTCGTTCGGCGAATAAATGGTAAAAAAAAAGTCTCCCATAGCGTACATAAGGCAGAGCAGAATGAAATATAATTAAATCATATACACACATTCTATTTACCGAATTTATATCTTGTAAAAGATATAAATTCGGTAAATAAAATGTATCTGGTAAAAGAAATACAATACAATTGAGATGAAACAACTCACGAAAAAGTCTAGTTGGACAAAAAGCATTAAAGGACATTTTAGGACGATTCTAACTTTTTGGTACGTGTCTCCGAAGGGAGAATATCTTTCAGAAGAAATACACATCTAAAAACGTAATTAAATTACAGAAAATGATGCCAGTAATCACGGAAGTGTGCTTTCTCAGCACGAAAACGCAGACGCATTTCGGAAGTTTCGCGACGGATCTTATTTTAAATGAACCGCGGATTTATTTTCGGATGGCATTTCAGCGCAGTTTATTAATTCGCAAAGCGGATACTGGTTACAGGTAGCGTAAGACGACATTCCCGATCGAACCCGGCAAGAAAAAAAGCAAACCATCGATGTGTAACCGTAAAAGAAGCCAAAACGCGAGGATGGAAGAAAATATAGGCCGGGTCATCAATACTCCTCCTCTGCTGAAAAATAAAATCGTAACACGCGGAACGCGTAAAAAAAATTCCGGCCGAGCGGAAAATATGAAAAATAAAAGACAATTGCGTCGCGCCATGCGGAATTCTTAAGAGGCCCTTCGGGAAGGGATTTGGGAGGAAGGAAGAGAGGGGGAAGGGAGGGAGGGGGGGAGGGAGGGGGGGAGAGAGAGGAGGGGAAGGGGCGGATTACGATTCTCTAGGGATCGGATTGGATTTGCGAAATGGAATCAATGAGTCGTGTGGGAGAAGGGGATGTGAGGGTGGAAGAGAGGGAGGAAGAGAGGGAGGAAGAGAGGGAGGAAGAGAGGGAGGAAGAGAGGGAGAAAGAGAGGGAGGTAGAGAGGTAGATTGGAATGGGAGAGAAAGAGAGAGGGATGGCGATAAGAGAGAGAGTATAGGGAAACGGATTGACGGTTCGGAATACACTTTCGGTTTATTTCTGCTAGGCGGTTCAGTGCGATTTGAAGTGCCTCGTATCTCATCGCCCGATTTGCTCCTTGAGAAATGAGTGTCAAAACAGGGTGGATGAAGAGAAAAGAGAGGAGAAGAGAGGGAGAGAGGAGCGTTACCCTGGAGGCCGCCGCGAAGAATTCATTCTACCTTTTTGAAGACGCGAAGAAAAGTTTCCAATGACACCGTATCATCAAATAGATTTATCCATAAAATAGTAAATTTTTCATCGCAACTTTTTTACAAAGAGAAACTATGAACCATATTCATATTTTTATATACACTACTTTATCTACTATTTTTAAAAAAACATTATTTTTCCTTCTAAAATCGCCTTGCGCCAATTTTCGTCGCGGAATTTATTCGGTAAATTACTTACTGAACCCGGGATAAGTTTGTAGCTACCAGAAAATAAAGGACTGCGGTTTTCTGAAGATCGACATGGATTCTGGATGGTTGAATTTAATATGACGCGATTTTTTCATCCTAGATATGGATATAATTATGTTAATATTGACTGTTACACGCATGTATAACATGTATATCGCAAAAATAAGGTGGCAAAATATTATGTGCGCGCGGGATGAGGATGGTCAACATTGAAGTGTAACTTGGATAAGAAAAAAAGAGGAATGGTTTATATGTACATCGTAGCTCTTCTTTTGTTCCTTTGTCCACTTAAAAGATTTAACAGAGGCAGTGAATAATGGTGTCCAATATTAGCATGTGTACTATATAGCTTACACCATTTCCTTGAACAAACTATACGACAAATATTACAAAGAACCAAGATCGGAAAAATTTACAAATTAATTTTTTTTCCGGAGGTTAATCTAATACTGCGTATTAAGTCAGATTTGTACGAAGGTTAAATAAGAGATTATTTTCAATTAAAGCATTGAAGAATAATAAACACCTGAATGCAAATTGAGAAATGACTTATTTTTTATATAAAAAAAAACCGACTGCTAGATCCCTTACCAGCATTTCTAGTAAGTTCATATACTCCGAGAATCAATGAAATTTTAGCTTTAGTATGTGTTTTGGAGGCGAATATTCAACATTTAGGTAAGTGGAGGAGACATTTTATACGCCGACGCCAGTTGCTTTCAGATTGATTTTTTTCAAAGCTTATATATTGCTTAACGATATTAAATGAACACTAAACGAGTTAAGAAGATGAGGAAATTAATATGTGTCAGACTACAGCATTAACAGAACTGGGTCACGACGCCATGGAGACCGTGCCTGCCCGAGAGGGGGCGGATCATTTTTTTCGTTGCATTAGCTGTAATGGATGTGAAATCCGCTTATCTTTCGCCGAGGTCGACCTTTTACGATTTATATAGATGATAAAAAACTGACTTTTTTTTAGAAACGGGCCTTAGCTCCTTCTTTATTATAGAACCATGTTTTTCCACACTACGTAATTGAACTTAATGACGTAGCTTTGGCGAATAAACCTGAACGTGAAACTCGAAGAAAATTCATCCTCACAAAACGATAAAATTGTAATATTTCCGCCCGAAAGACTATTTCAAACTTATTTTACGCATTCTGAGAGAATGAAAATAAGGTAGTAGGTATAGATCGGGCGTGCGCAAACCTTTTACACCCATGGGCCGCATTTGATGGTTTATTCTTATCCCGAGGGCCGCACTTAATTAAAAACTGGATAATGTAAATTAAAGAAGAATAAAATTTTTGATGTCAAGGTAATCCATTTTTATCTATCAATAATCAAACGCAAAGTTATCACAAATATACACAACGCAGTGCGAGTTTTAAAAAGTGTGAACAACTCTTTTGAAAGAGGCAGTAAAGGAGTAAAATCATCATCAGCTGCATGTGACCGACGGGCCGCACTTTGTGTACCCCTGGTATAGATTAATAGAATAAATATATGTACTATAAAGTTGCTAATAGAAGTGATGTTTAACGATATGTATCATGCTGCAAAAGCTTTATATTTATACACATATTCTCTTATTCATGAGAGCAATATGACATTCAGTTGATGTAGAATGCGTGAGGCTTATCTCTCGATGAATCAATATCGGATTATTTGTAGCGCCCTCAGATAATAATAAAAAAAAGTAATTTGGAAAAAAAGACACGATTCATTATTCAAACTCGAGACAGGCGCTGGGACTAAATCCGTGTTTCGAGCATATATTAAGCGATCGAAAAATAAAAAAGTAAAATCGATAAAAAAAACATTCCCTCATTCGTTAAGTAAGAACGCTGAAAAATATAGGTTAAATTGACACTTCGAGTGATTCTTCACATAGTTCATGGTGTGGAAGGTCAATGGACTCGTATTACAGGGCCGATAAAAACGATAAAAGGAAGGAATGCCGACAAAGTATAGATATCTATAAAGTGAAGTTTATGTATGTATATTTTTTATGGCTCAGCAATTACAGCACGTAGAAACAAGAGGAAGGTATCATTTCAACCGGAATAAAGAGATAAGTGGTGTAGTTAGATATTTATACCGATTTAATTAACCTTTCTAATTTAAAAAATATTTTCTTTTATCATTTTCTCCATTTGAATAACATTTTTCATTTTAATTTTAAAATTATTTAGAAATATGGTACGAACTTGAGACTTGAATGATTCTATGAAGGAAAGAAGAAAGTTAATTTTTATTGAAAAAATCCGAATCCTGATCGAACTAGCGCAAAAATGCGTTTAGAATCAGAAAAATACGTCATTTTAGGAATTTTATGACAATACCAATTATAAGCTACCGTGACAACTCCTATTGTCGCCGAAGTTGAGAGTCCAATACATTTATATGGGAAAAACTACCTCCCTTTTTCCATCCAGTTTTCCTTCTAGCACTTCTTTAATCATGCACTCTCTCCTCAGGTAATGTCCAATCCAGTTCGCCTTCCTATTTCTGATAGAGTGTATAATCGTTCGCTTCTCTCCTATTCTTCGTAGTAATTCCTCGTTTTTCACCCTATCTGTCCAGTTTATCTTCAGCATACTTCTCCATGCCCATAACTCGAAGCTTTCGAAATATTTAATATCATTTTTCCTTAGCGTCCATGTTTCTGCCCTATACAAAGCTATACTCCATACATATCATTTTATCAATTTATTGCGGATATCCTCCTTTATACTCCCCGTTACTAGGAGTTTATTTCTTCTAAAAGCGGCTTTTGCTTCCGTTATTGTAAGCATATTGACGGGAATTTACGCTAAGTACTTAAGTATTGTAGATATTAAAAAATAAAAAAAAATATTCAATAAACATTTAAGTTTCTCTGTGTTTAGTATTAAAAATCCTGCCAACATTTCAAATTTGAAATGCATGATTCTCTAGTTTATCATAATTCAATAGAGAGTAACTTAAATAACAGCGCGTCACCAACTTCTACAGATTTTTCGGGGAAAAAAAATATCATTACATATTTCGCTATTTTATTCCGCTCGTGTACAAGTGGCGCCCTCCAGAACAGCTCTTTCTCTCCCTCTCCCCCTCTCTCTTCTTTCCCCTCTACTCTCTCTCTCCCCCCTCTACTCCTCTTTCCGTCTCTCACGTCCCCCCAAAAAAAACGTAACAAAAAAAAGAGAAATCACAATGCCGCAACAGCATCTTGAAAAATTTCCGCGCTACAGAAAAATGATAAAAAAAACCGAGCCATCCTGTCCGCGTAAAATAAAGGTTTCCTGAGATGCGAGCGAATAAAGAAGAGCGAAAAGAGAGAGAGAGAGAGAGAGAGAGAGAGAGAGAGAGAGAGAGAGAGAGAGAGAGAGAGAGAGAGAGAGAGAGAGAGAGAGGGAGAAGGTTGGTCGAACCGCATTTGAAAGAAAAACAATAAAAGGCTATTTTATTTTTTCGAAACCATCTTACATTTTTGGACATCAAGGGCGAACTATAAATCTCTATCGATATCCGACGCCCGCTTCTTCTCAACGCCATTCACCCGCCCACGCCTCCTCTCCCTCCCCTCCTCCCTCACTCCCCTTATCTCTCTCTCTCTCACCTAACCACCTCCCCTCCCTCAAACTCCCTCCTTTAGAACCCGGCCAACCAGTGGACATCCTCTTTCCGAGAGACCGGAAGTGTTACTTCCTTCTAATACACACACACACGCCCTCACCCTTCCTCCTTAGATCTTCCCATTACTTCAACATCGCCATTTTCCCTCCCATTCACTTTTCTTTATCTCCCAACTCCGCTTCCCATTCTCTTATCTTTCTCCTTTCATTTTTTACCCTTCTCCTCTTTTTTTATCAATTTTCCTTCGGATCTCCTTTCTTCGAACTTCACATCTTTTTTTCTTTCTCTCTTCTGCTCCATTTTGCCTAAAAACCTTCTCCCTCATCTTTTTCTCGCACATTTTACCTACCAATTTCTCATACAGATTTTCCTCGACTACTACATTCTCGTGCATCATCCTCCTTTTTATTTTCGCCTACACCTTTCCATAGACGTGGACATGTCTCTGAAACCTTCATTCCCTCCTCTCTTTTCCTATTAAATTTCTCCTTTGTATCTCCTATTCTCCTCTTTCCCTTTCTCCTCTCCTCCATTTCTCTTCCCCACATTTCTCCTCTTTCTCCTCCCCCCATTTCTCCTCTCTCCCCTTTCTCCTCTCCTCCATTTCTCCTCTCCCCCATTTCCCCTCTCCCCCTTTCTCCCCATCACCATCTCCTTATCGAGAGAAGGAGGAAACTTCACACGGCTAAAAAAAATACTCCGACGATCCCGCACGTTTATCCGAATTTCATATTCACCGTGCATCACCCGCCAAGTTTCGAGGCCGGCTTCTTTGAAGGGAGAGAGAGAGAGAGAGAAATATGAGACACAGAGAGAGAGAGAGGTCTGAGTGGAAGTAGACGACTTGGGACTACATAACGTGCAACTTTAGACTACGAGGTATTCGGTATGAGGTACCTCATCGGACACCATTGGGAGTGGGTGTAGAAGTGGGAGGGAGTAGAATCTGGAGGGAGAAAGGGTAGAGGAGAGAGAGAGAGAGGGGGGAGGGGGGGGAGAGAGTTCTCGGCGTATACCGGGGGCGGCAAAGCCTTTGAAAAGATACGCAAGTGTAATGAAAACTGTTAAACGAGGAAAAGGAGAAGTTTGGGAGTGAGATGGATCCAGGCGCGAGAGGGAGGCCGGGGGGGGGGGGGGGCGTGGAGGTAGAGGGCGGAGAGAGAGAGAGAGGGGAGGGGATGAGGAGGGCGCGTGTGGCAATATAGAGGGAGCTTTCCTTCCTTGTTCTCCTGTATCGCACCCGCTCCTCACTGACCCTTTTACGCTTTGTTCGCGCGCGCGTGCATGACCTCTCTCCCTACGCTCGGAATTTCGCCTCGCCCACCGCTTGGCTTTTGTTTTTTAACGCCCGACCGTGGACCTGCACGTATGAGTTCCCTATTTTCTTCCTCTTTTCCCTTTTGCCTCACTACTCCCCTCCAACCTTCCTCTATCCCCTTTTCCACCCCCCCTCCCCCCTCTCTCTCTTCGTCTCCTCCTCCCTTGATCCTCGTCGGATTAGGGAATCCTTTGAAAAGCTTTCTTTCGTGCGGAAAATAAAGGGAGGAAGGGGCGGAGGACGCACAGACATAAAGAGGAGGGGCGTTAATTCGCATGTGCATTCTCACTCCGTCGAGTTTTTTTTTTTACTACCTCTCACCGATAAATCAATGAAACTCCGGACGGGCCATTGCCAGTCTAAGGACCTTTTAAGAAAAGACGGTCGACGTGCGCCACGCGCTATGGGGATCTCTCTCTCTACGACCTGGAGATGAAGCCGTTCACGGAGGATGTAATACCAACCAGGGACTGCCGGAGGAATTTTTGCGCCCCGGGCGAGACAGCACTCTAGCGCTCCCCTCCGTTAATGTTTGCTGAGATAATTACGAAATAGGTACATACTAATGTATTAATCGCTCTGTTAAGATTAAAGTGAAGAAAAAACGGATTGAATTCCATAAAGATTCCAGTCTGTTCGGCGATATAAATCGGTATCCAATATTTACTCACTTGTAAGCAATGCATATATAGATGGTCGGAATAGCGCCTCCAAGATGTTGGCGTCCCGGGAAGCCTTTTTAAGGGGAGATGGTATACAAAGTTACGCTTCACCAAATATTCTGGAAATCTTATGCTCATGATAATTTATCATTACTTCGATAAACAAATGGATGGTTGGAGATTTAATTGACCTTTCATCAGACGAGTACGAATGTATGCATTTTGGCAATAGCTATGTAGTTAACATTCTAAGTTAATCATAATGGATTACGGGACGAATATATAAGCAAAGACACTGTTATACTCGATCCCCTCTCACTCTCAGCACATCCTCAAACCAACGATATTACAATTTTTAAAACATTCTGCGGCTAAAAATAAAAATAAATGATCTGGTGGTGAGTCGCATAAAATAAATATTCCGAGGAAGATGGAATGATCAGGAAACACGGACTTCTTATCGGTTCAAGGCTGCCCTTTTGAGCTATTTGGAATGTCTTTTATATGCGTCGTAATATGTGAACGCCATCTACTTTCGAGGATGAACCCACGCGTAGCAATTCAAAGTCTCTTTAAGTATTCTTTCTGGCATTTCTAGACGCCTCTTCTGTTTCTATCACGTCCGTGCATCTTTACGTTCGCTTCGATGCATCGTTTGAGGGTGATAAACAATTTTACCTTGAATGTAATTTAATTAGCAGTTCGAATTTGTATTTATTTGAGCCATCTCTCTAATGTCGCATAAACTTTATTTTAGATAATATAGTTCTCATTAGGGCTTATGTGTTAAAATGTCTATCTCTAAGATCTATTCTTATTATTTATCGAATAATACATACATACATACATACATACATACATATATATATATATATATATATATATATATATATATATATATATATATATATATATATATATATATATATATATATATATATATATATATGGGGCAACTAGGTGTTGGAGGAAATCCAGTGAGCACTTACCGAAAGGAGAGCCGCTGGGGTGCTGGAAAGACACATTTATATAAGTTATTGGAGCTTTCGTCAGCACAAGAGAAACACAGAGTTGTGTGCTCACTGGGTTTCCTCCAACACCTAGTTGCCCTAAATATCCTCATCTACTTTTCCTCTTCCGTAATATATATATATATATATATATATATATATATATATATATATATAATATATATATAATATATATATAATATATATATATAATATATATATATATATGACGAAATGAAACACGCAAAAAAAACTAAATAGATATGCCATAAAAGTAGTTTAAAACTCAATGAAATTCTTCGGGACAGGTGTAGGTATTGAGATTATAAGTGAGAAAGCCTGTTTGTTAAAAACTGGCGTGTGCGCCGTGGAAACCAGAGCCGCATTTGGAATTGGAAGTCTTCAACTCCCTGGGGTTTTAATCTATCGGGTGAGTAGAAATTGCAGGCGGAGAGTGAAAAAAAAAGATTAAAAATAGGTCTGCTAATGGAGGAGTGGAATTCTTACGGCACGCCCACTCCTCAAATTTTCCGTGAGCGTGTGGCTTGAATTTTTACCAGGGAGGAAGAAAAGTTTGAGATGAAAAAAGTCGTAAAGAAAATGAACAACTTTAGAAAAGAAAGCGTCATATTGCA
Source organism: Uropetala carovei (assembly GCA_036926305.1). Classification (NCBI taxonomy): domain Eukaryota; kingdom Metazoa; phylum Arthropoda; class Insecta; order Odonata; family Petaluridae; genus Uropetala; species Uropetala carovei. The sequence goes on along the minus strand of JAXCHB010000078.1, from coordinate 1,796,110 downwards.
AAACGTAATTCTCGAGAAAGAAAGGCTAAGGATTTACGAATTATGTTGTTCAATAAGATTTAAAAGTTAAAGAAGATATGGGCGTTCGCATAGCAACTGCGTTTAAAATATCGTCGCCTAAACGATTTTTTTATAAAAACGCGGTGAGTTTGCGATTTCAGATTTATCACTTAACGAGGCATGAAGTTTTCTGGAAATAGTCTTTGTGCGTGGTTCGATGCACAACGAATAAAAATCGGAAAGCTCTTTGTGTAATAATAACGGAAACTTCCAATGATTAAAATAGCTAATGACAAAGAAATAACCCACCAATATTTTTATCGAATTGATTTCATTCCTTAAAATTTATTGATATCCCCAACAAAGAATACTAAACAATCGAATAGATTATATGAACAATAAGAGTGAGTGCGTAGGTAATGCATCGCTGGGGTATATCAACTATAAATAACGGATTGTTTTAAAACGATTTTTGCAGGAAAGTTACTTGAATCTTCCACATCACATATAAATCCGTTTTTAAAAAAAAATATTGCGTTAATACGAGTAAGGAAGGAACGGATCAACATAAACCATAATATCAATTTTAAGGAAAACTTTTGAATTTTACGTAAACCCATAGAAACGAGAACCTCGAAAATCTCATCCCTAAATCTCGTCCTGAATCCTATGCAACGTCGGATACACCAATCCGGACGGCGCGTCACATGTTTGTTAGGTGAAAACTTCGATCGTCAGATGTTTGTCCTTCATCCATTCCCCAGCACGACGTCATCGCCACCTGCGTCGAGCGGCAGACTCGTCGGAAAGCGGTTCCCAGATGAAGATCGAAATGCGATAATTGTCTCCGCCCGAGGGAGGGGTCGTTTATACCGCACCAGGGATTTAAGGGCCCCGCGGTCCCCTTCCAGGATCTGGCGAGGTCAACGCTTGAACGAATCGCGCGAGCATCGACCGTGCACTATCGAACGGGGCACTTTTTCCGTGACTGCCGGGGTTACGGAAGCCTTGCAAAGGGTCTCTCCTCTCTCTCTCTCTCAGCAGGAGTTTCGTGTTTCCGCCGCCGCCGCTTCGCGCCCTAGCGAGTGTTCCGCGGACCCAGGTGAACTTGAGAGATTTCACGGGGATCTCCTCCGAAACTTACACCGGAAGGCTATTTGGGAAATGAAGCATTCTGGCAGAGTTATTTCCTTCCCCGAAGGATCTCTTTAGTGCGGGAGGCTCGATCTGCGAGAAACCGCCGTTTCTCTCCCTCACTCCCTCTCTCTCCCGCTCACTCCATAAACCTCTCCGCAAAAGATCGAGCGTAGGTTATAACAGACGCACTATATGAGGGGGCGCATAGGGATTACAATGGATTCGGTCAAATCAGGGTGATATGGACGATGTTAATGACATCCCAGGGTGACGAGACGGTTATTGAGGAGTGAGGTGGATATTTCACAAATTCACAATTCTGAATTATAAACATAAATAAAACCAGGAGAATAAACTCTCGTGCTTATTTAAATGCCAGAATTTTATCTTTATGTGGTTAGGGTAAACCCAACATATATATAACACTAGCAGAATTTCCCGTTGAATTTCAACGGATTTAGTGAAGCTACTATAGCACAACATACAAGCTCTTTAAAATACCTATATAGTAGATAATTTTTAAATTACTATTAGCTTTTCTTAACAATTAATCATATTTGCTTGTAACAATCCGTTTCCGAACGTATTTCATTCAAATATAACGATAATTTTATTTCCTATCATATTACTTTCGCCAAATCCAGCTTCATTTCTTGTGTAATTACGCCTCACTGAAATATTTACTTTTATGTCTTGTAAGCAAGAAACCCGCGAAAAACCAACGTACAGTTGCCCATGATTGAACACTGACTGGTAAATGAGCATATTTACGTTAATAAACATTATAATGTAGTATATAATGATTTTACTAACAAAAAATGTAAGATTCCAATATTCAATAGACGAAAGAAGGTCAATTACTTTCATTAATAAACGCTTCCTGAATAATAATCAGTATCTATTTACGTTGCTATCCATAAACATCGATCGTTTCGAATAACGCTAAACTTTTGTCTATAAGCTTCATTGAAGAGGTAACAATGACGGCCGCCTTCGCAACGCCCGGGAGGGGTATGAAAAATCCACAATATTTCGAAACAAATAGCGTATTTCTGAAAACCTCGACGGTGTAACATGTAAAATTCGCGGTATAAGATAATATAGAGTTTTATTCGTAGACTAAAGTAAAACCGAAAAAAATCGATCTATATTTACGTATTTTAATGCTTGAAGTAAAATACCTTGCAAGTCAAGAAATGGATTCGTACGTGTTATCTTATGGAAAAATGTTAATCCCCTATATTGGCAGCACTGCTTAATCCCGGTTGACTAAACCTTGACCATTCACTAAGTTAGGATGTAAGGAAGAATCGTACCAAATTTGGTTATTCTAGCTTTTATCGTTTAGGAGGAGTTCTACGAACAAACACACAAACACACGCTTCAAAATATACTATAGTAGATGTCACTTGAATATAATGGAATTGTAAACGGGGTGACGCATATCAGAATGAACTGAATGTAGAATGACTCGGGTAAAAAATGTTGAGAACCACTGGTTTAGACTTTAAAATCCATAAAAACATTTAAAATTATTTACCGCTTTGCGCTTTTTTTGCATTTTTACTTTTTCACCGTGAAAAAATAAATCAAGCATAGCAACCTTGTAAGTGCTTGCAAATGTAAATAGAAATGAAACGTTTTCTCATAGAAAAATGCTAATTTTTGTGGTTTTAATTTATATGTCAATGTGAAAATTTTCTAGATTTTTGAATTTTTCTCTATGCCGGTTGATTCTCGAAGAAATCTGATCACTTTAGCTAAGTACTGAGCTGTCATAAGCTTCCATTGACCTAAGGACTTATTAAACATTTATTTCGACGATCCCTTAAAACCTCTCTGTAGAACCCTCACACCCCATTTTACGGAAGACGTTTGCATCGTATTTTAAAGTATATGTAATTCTGAATAAAAAAGATACATAAATCCGGCTATTCGTCCGATGATCCTGTTCTTGCACTGGTATGTCCAAGATATTTCTCATAAGGAATCGTTTTGTCCTGGTTTTGTTATCTAACCTCGTGTCAACTAAAGTTAGACAACATGAAATTGTGGATGTTTAGGGTGTTTGATGTTATGTATACCTTAAATGGGAGCCGAGTGTTAGTTGGGAGAAATAAGATAAAGGGAAGCAGTGTAAAGTTGTGTTGTATAGTATGTAGCGGCAGCCAAGTGGAATAAAATGATGGGCTTACACAGATGAAAGTTGGGTGGTGTACGTTGTAGGAGAAGCTGTGTGTTAGTTGGGTGGCATAAAATCACGGGGAACAATGTGTAATTTGGGTGGCATAACATCAAGGGGCACACGGGTTAGTTGGGTGGCATAACAACAAGGGGCATGCCGTGTAAGTTAGGTGGCATAACTTCAAGGGGCATGCCGTGTAAAGTTGGGTGGTATAACATCAAGGGGCACCCGTGTAATGTGGGTGGCACAACATCAAGGGGCATCCGTGTAAGTTGGGTGGCATAACATCAAGGGGCATCCGTGTAAGGTGGGTGGCATAACATCAAGGGGCACCCGTGTAATGTGGGTGGCACAACATCAAGGGGCATCCGTGTAAGGTGGGTGGCATAACATCAAGGGGCATCCGTGTGAGGTGGGTGGCATAACATCAAGGGGCATCCGTGTGAGGTGGGTGGCATAGCATCAAGGGGCATCCGTGTAATGTGGGTGGCATAGCATCAAGGGGCATACGTGTAAGGTGGGTGGCATAGTATCGAGGGGCACACCGTGTAAGTTGGGTGGCGTAATATCAAGGGGCATAAAGTGTGTTGGGTGGCATGGAATCAAGGGGCACAAGTGTAATTTGGTTTTTACGTTGCAAAGACAGCTGATATTGAGTTGCGTAACACCAAGGGTTATCAAGTGTAAGTTGGGTGGCATAAAATCATGGGGCAACAAGTACGTTTTGGTGGTACACGTTGCAGTGGAAGCCGATTGTTGGTTTGTGTAATAAAATGAAGTGGTATCAAACGTAACTTCGATGGTATACGTTGTAGGGGCAGCCGAGTGTTAGTTGACAAGGCTTGATTGCGTCTACATTGGCCGGAAGAATCCCTTCCTTTACCTTTATTTTATCCTCCTTTTCCGGAGAGCCTGATATTCTGTCTCGCCCGTGGTTGCCTATGGTCTCTTGTGAAGATCCTACTGACACGTTGTGCGTCACCCAATCTCTCGTTGGACCTCGTTGTCCTTTCTCTGAGTCGGTGGAAGAATTAGAGGGCCACTTCACATAACTTATCCCTGAAGTGACTATCGTGAGATAGTAGAGGGCCTGATCGGTAATTTTTCATCTAAAGTTGAGTATTGGACTCTGCGAGTTCCAGGCGCCTCAGACAAGGCACTTACTCCAGGTCGGGGTGGCATACTTGTTACTTGGGAGCATGACACTTCCATTTCTTCCGTACACATGAGGAGCGGAGCATCGGGATGAGACGGATCCTGGTGCCAATGACTTTGGCGGCTGCCATTTGCGCATGCGTGAATACCAGTCGTTGGTCAAGACAAACTCGTAATTCCTTTGCGTCTGCCTTACGCTCAGTTTCGATCACATCAACAGTGATGGTATACGGTTCCTCGACATGTTGTAATGAGAAGAGGATCGCCCAAGTTTTGGAGGGATTGATCTCAATCATGCATTCTGAATACCATATTAGAAGCTTGTATGTCGCCACTTGTAGGTTTTTCTCCGCTATTCTTGGCCTCCCAGATCTTGCCAGGATTGCCACATAGCTATAATAGAATTCCATCAAATATCCAAGAGGACGTCTGGTATGTATAAATTGAACAAGAGTTGAGGAAAATAAATTAAATAATAATGCCTAAGGTGTGTAGTGACATGTTATAACCACTATCTGACCTGATTCTGTAGATAAAAGTTCAGTCACCAAAGGTGATGGGATATTAATCCCATCACCTTTCGTGTATATGTATTTATATTGTCCAAAAACAGGAGAAATCAAGAAACAGGTTACGTTTTAGTACCACTATTTTCGGTTTTCTGCTTTGTACAGTAGTAACGACCTTTGGAGTTCTTAATATTGGGTAATACCTACAGCCCACAATCTTTGAACGAATTTAAAAACAACATCTAGCAGATCCATTCCACATTTTTTTCCAACGTGCTCCATGTTGCGCAATTACACTTTCAAAATGGCGTTCACTAATTTTGTCGCCATTTCAAATAAATAAATTGAAACGATTGCAATAATTACATCAAGATAAACATTGGAAATTGATGGCATCAACGGTTATCACTTAAAATCGTCACCCCGTATAATCAACCGAGGAAAACGTGGTAGTTGATTGTTTCGCTGAGGGAGTATAAAATTGTTTCTTCGAAAGCATTGACTAGCGCTCTTGAATAATGTATTAGTATTTGTACGTTATTTATTTATCTCTAAAAGCTAACGTTTTTAAATTGCAATCGTTGGTATATGTTCTTGCGTTGCTTCGGTTTGTCCTTCCCAAAGCTCAAAGATCACAGAGGTCAAGGTTATGTATAACTGCAAAGTATGAACTCTTTCGGAAACCCTGACCGCAGGTCGATCTCTTTTTATAAGTTCAGCCGCTCTAACTGAAACAACTGGAATGAGAAATAATTTACCTTGTAAAATATTATCTGCAAATTTTGGCGCGAGCACAGTTTTGGATCCAAGAGCTCCAAACTCCACGTTGGCGAAAACTTAAAAGTGCGTAATGAGTGGGAGCTTCCACGTTTTTTAAAGAGATCTCGTCGAGGATTTGTCCATGGAAATTCGTGCGTGATCCCTTTAGCACACGCACGCAAAGCTTTATTTCCAACATAGCCGTGCTATTAGTGGAACACCAAATTCATTTCGGTACTTAATATTATAAAAATTGACAGTGAACCACTTTGTTGCTTAACAACTAACATCAGTGTCATGTATTTAATTATTACTATCCTGTCAATGTTGCTCACAGTTTCGCAGCAACATTGAAAGGAGAAGAAGGTTTAAATAATTAATTATTACAGGTAATATTTGATATGTAATAAATTAAATTAAAAGATGTATGTTGCAGTTTTTGATATTCTTATAATGGAATAATGCTATAAAATTGCAATAAAATAGCTTTTTATCTTTCTTCACGTTTTTTCATTTCACGGTATCCAATTCGATGTTTTTCTTTATCGATTCTCCTCTTTTCCTTGCCCCATTCCCAATTTAAAAGCTCGTTTGAAAAGTATAATCATTTATTAATGTTAAAATACTGAAAAAAACTAGTATTTTCTGGCATCAAACGGATTTTTAAGCTAGTTTAGCATGAATTTTCTGTTCGATATAAATATACTTCGTTCTCTCAGCCGTAAAACTCTTAAGATCATATATCATTTCTATTTCAATAAAGCAATACCGTGGACATAAATGGTAATGCAAGGTATTTCTTACGGACAAATAGTTATTTAAAAATTAATTACTTGATAACTATGCTATGATTCAAGGTCTCCAGATTTTTACTGATTCTTTTTCCTATATGCATACATGCTAAGCTACAGATTCTCACCACGCACGCAGCTACGCTACAAAATTAATATATGATGAAATTAAACTGCTATAGCTAAAAAATATATCTAGTCGATCGAAAACATTAAACTTTAATAGGACTTCACCTGAATACTTAGAAGAATACAAGCCTCTCTCATTCTGAATAAGAAGCGCTTAAATGTAGTATATGTTCAGACGTTGAATTTAGTGATATAATTCTAAAAATATAATATTTTCTTTGGTCGTAAAAATCATGTATTTATGTATATGTTACAGGCAAATTGTATAATCCAGGCATTGTATAGAATGCCTCGATTATACACTTTGCCTGTAACATATATACCAAAATAATTTATACATAGTTGAATGAGCAGTTTAATTTTAAACGAAACAAATCGTAAAACGTAATGTGAAAACTTCAGCTTTTGGAGACAGGTAAAATAAAATTCGAGAATCAGGTCAAGTAGGATATCGTGGAGCAGAGAATTTTTAATTCCACGTGGCAGTTCTTAAACGTCCTTTAAGAGTTTATTCGTTCGCTATACTTCCACGAAGGCGAAGCAAACCTTTCCTTCAAACAGCTCCCAAGCATACGCATTCCAAACGTTCCGCCGTCGCTAATTATTCAAAAGTATTCCGTACTAAAGAATGAACGGAATTATTGATTAAAGAAAAAGGATAAAGCGTTTACATATTAATCTCAATCGAGGGCGAACGTGACATCGATCCGTTAGGCAAGTGAGGCCGCCGATAACGGTATCTGCAACGCCTATTCTCAAAGACATTTAGTGAGATTTATGCATCCAATATCCCTTTCATCCACCAAAAAAGATGGATTGTCCCCCGAAAACCGCGCACACCGCCTTGTTTATTCTTTGTTTCGGAGGCCTTTATCATCATTCTTGATATACTTTCTTTCGGTTTCGTTCAAAATTTAACGAACGGGTTCTGCAGCAGAAACGATGAATTAATTCCTCCGCCAGGATCTTACGGCAGCGCTCCCGATTCATCGCCTTCCATCTTACCGTCATCCAACAATGGAAGCGACCTTCCAAGCCAACAGAACCTTCTCGAGGGGGTAAATAGAGAAAAAGAGAGAGCAAAGGATCTCCTAGTGAAAGAAGACTTCATTCCTCCAACGTGATCAATATGAATGCATCCTCTCCCCCTCATCTATTTATCATCATCCCATCTCCTCCTCCCCCCTCTCTCTCTCTCTCTCTCCATATACTGACTCCTTATCCCATCTCATTCCTTGCCCCTTTTTTTCCCTTCGCCGTATCTTCGGCAGTGCCCGGAACGGCATTCAAGGGAGCCATTCCCGGAGCGTGCACGGTAAGTGCCCTACTCCGCCCCATTCCTACTTTACCTCTCTTTCTCCTCTCCCCCCCCCCCCCATCCCCCATCCCAAACCCTGGTTTTTTCCCCTCCGTGCCAACCTGCTTCCCCCTACCGTCCGAGAAAGGAAGAATTTTTTTCCGAGGGTTGGGTTGGGTTGGAGGTTAGGGGGCGAGTGAGGGGACTGTGTGTGTGTGTATGAGGGAGAATGGAAAACGGAATCCGCGAGCATGGGATTGGGGGGGGGGAGAGAAATAGAGGCGAGGACGGGAGGGGAATACGAAGGGCGGAATGGCCAAGTTCTGCCGACATAGACCTTTGGAAGGGCACGCCGCGGAACATTATGTTATACGACTTACGCCCACGTTTTTTTTTTAGCATCTCATTTTTTTTCGAGATTTTAAATCGCGGAATATTCTGTTGCGTTGACGCAACGCGAGCAATTTTTAACGATCTCTGCTTACGCAGCTCGTGTTCGAATTAAGAGGAATAATGTTGGGAGAGAGAGAGAGAGAGTGCGCATAAAATTGACTTATTTTTGCCTCGGGAGCTATAAAAAAAAAGTCTTTTAGAAGTTCCAAATCTGTAGTGCATGTTTGTTTTGGTTATGGGCTATGCGATGTCGGCCATTTTGGGAAGAGGGTTCATTCATGTTGTCGTGATTTATTAGGAGATTCATCTCTATGGCGGTTGAACTTAATCACATCGGTGAAAATTTAAAAAAATATCGATAAAAACAACTTTTAACTCACTGTTCCAAATTTGACGAATTATTGTATTTCTTGATGCGTATGTCTATGCCTATTTTTTAAATTTGGACAATAATTGGATATTCAGTTTATCTGACGACCAGTCACATTATCAATTGTATGCCATTTTGTGTATCTATTTACGAATAACTGAGATCTCTATCATAATTTCATTTTTGATATCTCTTAACTGCACTTCATTTAATGCGCTTAAACCATTCGTGAATGTAAGAGTTCAATGTCAAATTTCACGGGAAAATTAGTATAAGAATTTAAATATGATAGAAATTATCGTAAAAAATTTAATTTGAGTAACTACATTTCGAATGCCATTTTACGTGTTTACCAAAATATTTTCCACCTAAATCAATCAGCTTTCATGAAATCTTCCATGACTTTTGTCATCTAGAGTACAAAATTTGCATTGCTTTTTTATTACTTGATATTTGAATGGGTAATACGAAATCTTATATAAATTACGAACCATTTTAATGATGTAGCTAAATTAATTTTCCACTATCTGACAATAAACTTATTGCGTAAAATACTCGACGGATATTTTGTATAAAAAATATTTTACGACAATCACAAGGGAATTAAATACGGTAATGACTCCGAAGAGTTTGAATTAGGCAAAAGAAAAAAGAAGAATAATCATTGAAAGCCACGAGTGGCAAATATTGAGTGAAATAACCGTGAATAAACTATGGGTCGCCTGTGGAAAATTTCCACGCCATATTCAACTAGATCAAGTCATAAAAGTTTAATCAATACGCCACGGTGCCTGTGCATCGTGTTCGAGATCACGTTGGAAATAATTCAAAACTTTTCAAATTTACAATAGCTTCGCAAATTCCGTAAAATTCAAGGGAAATATAAAATATTAACTCTCGCATGTTCAGCTGTCATTAAAAACTAAAGAAAAGGGACTGCAAAATCGAAACACCAGGGGACCGGCTAAAAAAGGACAGCACTACTATTAATAGCACTTCCTGTGTATTTAAAGACGGTTCCATAAGGTTTAGATCATGGGTGTCCAAACTGCGGCCACCGGGCCTCATGCGGCCACTTTCGTGCGACCCGCTGAATGATTTTAATTTTTTATGTACTTTCTGCCATTTACGAGAGAAGAAACTCCAAAATATTTTCAATTGTAGTATTTTTATTTGTTGTTTAAATATATATTCATATTGTTTTAGCAATATGGCCAATTAAAGTTTCTTAACACCGGTATAATTTGACAGATGAAAATCTGACCCCGTAAGCTCAGATTATCATCCACAAAATTAAAGGATTTACAAATTGATGATCTTTTGAATTAAATAAATTTAAAATACTCCGTAAAAATTAAACTTTATTAAAGAAATAGGTATTATAAAGACGAAAATAAAAATTTGTAATTTGAATTAAATGAATTAAAAAGACTGAAAAAAAAACTTTTAAAGAAATATGCAATATAAAAAAATAACAGAAAAAATAATAAATGTTTTAGCAAACAAATCCTACAGACACCCCCCCCCCCCCCCTCCTTCTAGAGCAGCTATTCAAGACTTTTTCTGGCCAATATAAGGCTACATGAGATTCTATATCTGGACACCCATGGTTTAGATAATCACACACAGAAGGAGTGAAGAGGAAAAAGAACATTTCTCCTTTTTTCACTCGTTTTGGCAACTTGGCGCTATCTTGGTCGCGAGAATTCCTCGTGTATTATTTATTTCTCTGAGATTACCTTACTCCGCCATGAACTTTGTCATCCTCAATCCTTCCTAAGATACTTGGAACAAATGGAAAACCTCTGAAGTGCACTTTCCGAGAATAAACGTCAATATTTAAACCTAAGCACGTTTCTCTCTGGAATAAGATCGTCTACAAAGATAAACTGCATTTGTAGGATTGCAATAAAAATCTCGTCGCATTCTTATGTTCAATTTCACAATGTGTAATCATTGGAGTAAAATAATTTTTCTAATCCGCTGACACAATATTTCACAAATGTGACCAAGAGAGTCACAATTTAACACTTCACTAATCTTTAATGGCATTTGAATCATATTCGAAGAGAGATACTTCAGAAAACGCATTTAGTTTTCTCGCTTCGATTGCTTACAGAGCAGTATTCTGTCAACATGGTATTCGAGTGGAATCGTCATAATAAAATAAGAGGGAAATAAGAGATAAAACAAATAAAGATTTCCTCGTTTGGTCTCTTTTATTTCCCTAGCTACGACGAAAAACGTTTTGCGCTAGCGAAATAACTTGCCTATAAGTAAACACGAAAAACAGAATTTATAAAAAAATGGAATTTTGCACAAACTGGATTCGAAACGGTATATTCTATTCCAGCAACGGCATAGATGTAAAATCGGCCGCTTAAA